>CAUYPK010165540.1:0-40007 GCA_963574355.1 Loris lydekkerianus | reverse complement strand
CCATCATAGCAACATATTTGCGGGCTTACACATTACTGAAAACCCCCAAAGCAACCCTGGCAAGGGGGGTAGGGGGGAACTGGGGACAAGGGCAAAGGGGGGGGGGTGGGGGGGAGGTGGATGGAAGGAGGGCGATTGGTTAGAATACACTTGCGGTGCATCTTACAAGGGTATATGTGAAACTTAGTAAATGTGGAATGTAAATGTCTTAACACAATAACTGTGAAATTGTCAGGAAGGCTATGTTAACCAGTGTGATGTAAATGTGTCAACCGGTCTGTGAAACTAGTGTATGATGCCCCATGATCATATCAATGTACACAGCTATGATTTAATTAAAAAAAAAAAATCTTGAACTTTATCTTGAAAATAAAAACAATGTAAGATAAAAATAATAATAATAATAAATTTTTAAAAATCAAGATTTAAATCAAGATCTGCCTTACAAAAAAGTCATCACAAATTTACTTTTTAATACCACTCAACCTCTGATTATTCTAACATGTTTTTCAAAAGATCAACTCATATTACTTATGGTTTAAAATTTTTTAATCGCATAGTTTATTAATTTAATTTGCAAATATATATCAAGTGCCTAACTTAAGAAATACTATAAAATTATTCAGGCATAGATCAAGACTTTGCCATTTCATTTACTGTTTTAAAGTTTGGAATGCTTGCCTCTGTGATGTTTTAAACACCATAATTATGGTTGACTGATTGACTTTCTAGCATGTTAGTTGAAAACAAATTTAGGCAAAGCTGACTCTTAGAAATTCTGTTCTTAATAAAGGGATGATATTTAAAATGTGATGTTTTAAATGGAATATCCTTCTAAAATATGATTATTTTATTTCTTATTTTTACAGTTCATTATTTGTCTGAATTTATTCAAAAGAGAGATAATAAAACAACCAATTTATGGGAGCATTGCTTATTTGCATATCTCATTTTAAGCTTTACTAATTGCCACTGAAAATGCCCAGATTGTTTATTAGTCATTTATTTTGTTGAAGAACTTTTTTTGCTTAGACATCACAATAATACAATCATTCTCAGAACACTACCCAAAGTATATCAGAAGACCAATAACATTTATTTTCCACAATGAATTTTCTCAGTTTTAAAAGCTCATATTTCAGTATATTGAGGAAATATATTTTTCTGAATTTTTTCAAAGTATTTTTATATAGATACTAATTATATATCTTCTGACTGATTTAATAATTTGTTTTCAAAAGAAAATAACTTTCTTCTTCATTAATGCTCTGTTACCCTTTTTTGTTGCTATTTTTATGTTAAATAACATAACAGGAACATTACAAATGGACATAAAATATAATTTAGAATTATAAAATACATAGTAACCTGTCCAGTCTAAATCTTTAGGTGAATGTAAGGCTTTTATAGGGACAATAGCTTATCAACTCAAAATATATTAAAAATTATTTAAGAGACTCAGCTCCATTATTGTGAATTTAAGTTACCATTGCAAATGTGTTTACTGGTACTTTATTCTAAAAGTTACTGCTTTGAATCACATCTGAATGTTGTTTCACTTATTTACTACTGAGATGGAAATCTTTTCTCATTATCAAATTATATGGATAAATGGACTTTCTTGACACTTTCTAAAAAGAAGATGATGTATTAGCAAGAAAATTTCTATTATTACTCCTTTGTAAGGGTAGAGTTTTCATCACATTGGTAAGAATCTGAATCTATTAAACACCACCTACTTGTGCTGGCAGGATAGTATTAGTATGTGTTCAATGTAACTCAGGACTAATCCTGCCCTGCCTCCTCTCCTATTTCCTTTACTATCCAGAGGAAGTATCTTTCATCTGGCATTTTACCTCATTCAACTCTAAATATGTCTTTCTCTGATTTAATATCCACCCTCCCTTTGTTCTGCCCTTAGTTCCATGAACCCTTACTGTGTTTTGGAATTTTGTTTTTTGTCATCAATAAAATTTCTATACTTTATAACTGTGAGTTTTCTGTTGGCTTCTTATGCTATGTGAAACCTGGATATCTCATGAAGACAATACTTTATCACAGTAGTCTCTAAAACGATGACTGTTGTTCTCCTGCAACTCAGGTACTACTGGGACTTTGAAGGTGACTTATGTGTGTCTCTTATGCCTCATGGCTAATATCGCGCCATCATTCATCCCTCTTCCTCTTCATACCAAGTGCTTTGAAGCATAGCCCTTAATTTATCTGATCAGTTACTTTCCCTTATTACAGTTGTTTATAAAACTGGTTACTCTTCCTTGTTTATTAAAGAGTTTAGCATTTGATTTACTGATGCTTTCTTTTTTCTACTGTCTTAATATTTAATCAGTTCTTGCTTCTCTCCTACATCTAATGATATTGTTCACTCTGCTTCTCTGTTATCCACTCCCTTGGTCACATCCTATACTTTATCATGAGTAATAGCTGCTGCCTCACCAAAATTTTATTTTTTAAGCCTCTGCTCTCTGATTACCACCTCTTATCATTGAAATTTATTCACTTTAGTATTTGGAGCCCAATTAATGTTTGAACTTAGTGGTAACTCCAGTATACTAAATATATCCTTAGCTTCTGTCCATCATCTCCAGTTCCCTGATTACTTGACTTGGACTCCATGGTCTATCATAATTGTTTTCCTTACATAGGTCCTCAATTTATTTATTTTTTCTTTATAAGTACTGACCTGAAAAACCTCGCACCTCCCTGCACTTTTTCACAGAAGCTGTAGGTAAATAAAAAAGAAAACAAACAAAAACATAACCATGATTACACTAAATTCATGGCCTAGATAATTTAATTATGCCCTCAGTCTTTCTTACAAATATGAGCACATGTCTCTAGTCAATTCACTCATCTACTGCAGGGCAATAGTTGATGCTTTTCCAATTTCTTCATATGAAACTTTTCTTTCTTACTCTTGATTTTTATATCACCAAGAAAATAGATGCTTTCTGAAGACATTTTTTTTTTTTCAGATTAATATGAGGATACAAATGATTAGGTTACAGTGTTTGCATTTGTTAGGTAAAGTCCCTATTGTAGTTGTCCTATTCCCAGGAAGTATGCCATATAACCTTACATTGTGCTCATTAGCTGAGAACACACCGATTCCCCTCCTGCTCTCTTCCTCCCTCCTCTTCCTTCCCCCAATTTGAATTGAATTGAGTTTTTCTCTTGTGTGGGCATATATTAGTTTATCTACTGGCTTCATATTAGTATTGAATACATTGGATACTTACTTTTTCATTCTTATGATACTTTAAATAATTTATTTCAACTCCATCCCAGTTAATACAAAAGATGTATAGTCTCCATATTTCTCATGGCTAAGTAGTATTCCATGGTAACCATAAACTACAGTTTATTAATTTATTCATGGGTTGTCATCAACCCATTTGGGTTGTTTCCACATCCCAGCAATTATAAATCAAGCTGTGATAATCCAGTGCAAATGTGATAAAATTATGATAAAATGATTTTTTTTTCCTCTGGGTAGATGATTTGATCCACATATTAGTCACTTGGAGAATTAAAATTGTCTCCTGAAGATCTTGGTTTTTTGTAGTTTACTCACCTAGTAATCCATATTGTAATCAAAGTGATCTTACATAATGTAAATTTGGTGATGTTATTTTCTTTTTCATAGCTCCTCAGTGATTTCTCTTAACACAGAATATATGATCCAATTCCTTATTATGACATACTTATTTTTACTCTCTTTGTACTCTCCTATTATTAGTCTAATTAATATTCATAGAACATTCCACATATGGTACCTCCTTAAAAAATTTGCCTTTATTGTATCCTCTTCCTGGAACATTCTAGATCCAGATTCTATATAGACCACTTCTACACGTTATAAATATTTTTGTTCAATTTTTTTTTTCTTTTCTGAGAGGCATTACATATGATTCAATCTAAGATCAAATCCATTTTATTCCATCTAATGTGCTTATCTTTTTATTATATCATTCATTTCAAGAAGGTCCTTAAAAGACTGTCTTAATAACCTTGGCTTTGTAGCTATCTCAGGTACTTTTTAATTATGAAACTTGAAAAAGTTATATTTTAAAACATTAATACACCCATTTCCAAAACGAAGATACTATTTTACAATAATTCAAAAGATAAAATAATGAAATTTAAGAATAAATGTGACAATTTTCAGACTTTTACATTTTAAAGATATAAATAGCATTACCATTGCCACTCTCATTCTATGATAATACCTTTCTATTTGCATATTTTAAGAACCTTTTCATTTGGAATTAAATAACTCTATTTACTTTAAAATATCTGATCACAACAACAATAAAAGGCCCCAGGAAAAGAACTCTTGCTTTATAATTATTCTTAATAGTCTAATTATTTAAAAAACTTGGCATTAGTCTTTACCAAACAATTATCTAAATCTAACTTACATATATAATTAGCTTACAATTAGGAAAATATTAAACACATTTCATATTTAAAAGGGAGGTTATTTTACTATGCACAGATTATATACCAAATTATTTAAAGCCCTTTGGAAAATTTCAAGATTAATTATTCCAAAGAATAGTGGTACTTAGGTCCAGTAAGTCTTATAAGAATCATTGTTATATATATTTCTATTTCACAAGGACAACAATTAAGAGCTATTTAATATTATGTTATTATTCAATGATAAGAAGGAAATTAAGAGTTTCAGGAAGACTTGTGTTTAAGTAATATTTTGAAGAAAATAATGACTGTGATTACTATATATAAAATGGACATAAACAAGTTGATTAAAAAGAACTTTTACTAATGTTAGTATTGATAGGCTACACGTAATGGAGTAAATATTGAGTGGAGTCAATGTAGATAGTACATATACAGTGATGATAATCATTTAAGAAGGAATCAGAGAGCTAGGTCAATTTCAAAAGGGAAAGGTAAGGGAGGAAATATGTTTTGTCATGGTAAATATCTAAGCATATTTGTAAGAAGGTGATAAGAAAATTAACAGAGGTAGGTTGAAGAAGAAAATAGGGGTGAATGATGAACTGAGGCCTAGGAAAAGGGGAATTTTGTTCATTAAAAATTCCTCTGATGGGATTTCCATTTGTATTCTAATCCCCAGCTCCTCTCCAAGGACATAAGACTCTATTGGCTAGAAGGAAAAAAAAATCCCATCTTGGCTCTGGGGAATTATTTACTGACTCTACAAAAAAATGCAAGACTATGCACACTTGGACCAACTTTTTCTGTTTACTCTGTCTTCCACCCACTCTCTGGACAAAGAGAACCATTTAAAGCCTATCAGAAATGAATTCATGTTCAAACAAAGAAACACCATCCAGAACAATAAAATCAAACAACCAAACAACACTATAGAAACTGCAGGGTTTGATGGGCATGAAAATTGTAGGAGCTGATGTAGATCTGTTCATAGTTGTGAGCTGTTGCCAAGGTCACTATGAACAAAAACATATGGCTTGAAGTTGAAGATGGTTAAAAGACTTTAAAATAATGACATTTTAAAAATCATGGTAGAGCCTTTGATAACTATTTGTGAATCTGAAAGAGAAAACTGTTTCTTAATTGACTTGTGCTCATATAGTTATGGGATAGATTTTGAAGTATGGTGGTTGATTTTGGATTCAACTATAAAATAGAATAGGTTAGACAAAAAAATAATTTCAATATAATATAATACATGTTGTAGGTTCTTAATAGGAGGAAAAAATTGTACTTTGAGACTTTAACGAGGTATATTAAGGTAGGAAAATTGAAGTAAAAAGAATCTAAGAATTTGGAATGCCAATTAAAATGTTGACAGAGTCTAGATGATGAAGGCTTGGAGTAGAACAATTGTGAGACAAAGATGGTGCAGATTTTAGAGATTTCTTAGTGGTATTTACTTACATGGAAATATTCAGTGGTATTTAGTTACATTACTTCTAATGAGAAACAATATTAGAATACCCAAACTCAAGGCAGGGATTATTTTAAGACCAAAACTTAAGTTTTCCTGTGTTTTAACTTTGGGTCATAACATTCAATCACTTTATTACCTTGAAAATAATGCAGTCTTGACGCAGTTTAGTAACAGCTGGTATAGAGGACAACCATTTCATTTGTTTTTACTGTACTTTGTAATCCTCTTTTGCTCAGAACCTTCATCATCTGGCACCTACATCTTATTCTTAAATCCTAGACTCCAAGATCTCATCTCTGATTCAATTAAGCATTGAAAAACTTTCCTTTACTTGTCTCCCATAGAGTTCTAAGGAATATATTAATTCTTTCTTTAGGGGCATTGTCTCAACAGGTTAAATCTCTCCATGATTTCCTATAGTCATCAGCATGAATTCAAATGCTAAGGCTTTGGTTTCAATATAATTTATAATACAACAACAGATATGCTAACCATCTACTTTACTAATTCTTTTTCATCCTGTTATCTCAAGGTAATACCTCAAGGTGGAATCCTACTTTAGGTTTTTAATCCTTAAGGAAGATACAAATATGCATGGGCAGACATAGACATATGTTCCATTACAACATGTATTATATTATATTGAAATTATTTTCTTGTCTAACTTACCTGGTTAAAAGAGAGACAGAGAGAGACCGAGAAAGAAGGAAGAAAAGAGAGACAGAATATTTCTATATAGTTAACTCTCCTGAGAGCAACTTAAATCCAGGGCTCTAAATCTTATATTTTTTCTCCCCACTTTACTATTATTTGAGTGTGAGATGGGGTCCAATGTGCTCTCTGCCATTTGCCCCTCAGTTCTTACTATATGTGGCATACCATATAGCTTCTTGAAGAAAGGATAACATTTCTGCAACACAGATTTCTCAGTTAGAGCATCCGAATGAGAGATCAAGCCTGAATTATTTCTCAGAAAGTTGACTTGGATCATACAAGGCAAGACATTACAATGCCTTTATTGTCCTATGTCTTCTTTCCCATATTTCTATTCATGACCTTTAGATACTGGTTCAAATTTGCACAAAGAATAGCCCAAGAAAGATATGAAGGCAATATCCTTTTACTGCTGCTATAGTTTGAATGACGGGGACCCTTCCAGAATTTCATATTGAAATTAATCCCCAGTGAAACATTATTAAGGGGTGACCTTGGGAGATGATTAAGTTCTGATGGCTGTGTCATTATGGATAAGATTAGCACCCATACAAAAGTGCTTATACCTAAAAGGAGCACATCACTCTCTTGCTTTTTCATCCCTTCTGAAATTCAAAGACACAGAATTTCTCCCCTCCACAGGTAATGCAAGGACATTTTCAAAACAGAAGCCCTCACTAGTCACCAGTCCTGTACCCTTGATCTTAGCCTTCTGAGCCTCAAGAACTGTAAAAAATAAATTTATGTTCTATATAAATTACCCAGTGTAAGGTATGCTGTTATAGATGCACAAATGGACTAAGACGTCCCCCATTTGCCAGGCATTCAAGTACAGCAGGGGCAGTTTCTTAAAAGCTACTTTTTTCTTTTTATGATTATGTATTTGATATATGGGATAAATTAAAATATATTATATATTATTAAAATTACTTTCAACCATTTCTCTTTTTTTATTTCACATTGATATAAGGGTACAAATGTTTAGGTTATTTTGTTTTCATTTCTAAGGTAAAGTTGAAGTTGTAGTTTAGTTCTTCACCCAGGGGGTGTGCTGAACACCCTCACATTGTACACATTAGGCAAGCACCTGCCAATCATCCTCCCTCCTCCTGCTCATTCCTCCCTCCTCTCCCCCTTGCTAAACACTACCTGTGTTTTCTTTTGTGGGGGCTTGTAGTTATTTATATATTGGCTTCATATTAGTATTGAGTATATTGGATCCTTTTCTTTTTCCATTCTTGTAATACTTTACTAAGAAGGATATGTTTCAACTCCATCCAGGTAATCACAAAGATGTAAAGTCTTTGTTTTTTCTTTTAGCTGAATAGTACTTCATGATATACATATGCCACAGTTTGTTAATCCATTCATTGTTTGATGGATATTTGGGTTGGTTGCATATATTGGGAAATTGTTAATTGAGCTGCAATAAACATTCTAGTGCAGATGTCCTTGTGATAAAATTATTATTTTTTTTTTTCTTCTGGGTAGGTATCTAGTAATGGGATTCCAGGATCAAATGGAGGGTTCATTGTTACTTCAAAATCCCCCATACTTCTTTCCATAGAGTTTGCAATCCCACCAGCGGTACAAAAGTATACCCTTCTCTCCACATCCATGCTAGCATCTGCAGATTCAAGATTTTGTGATGTAAGATTATCTCCCTGGAGTTAGGTTATATCTCATGGTGGTTTTGATTTTCATTTCTCTGATGATTACGGACACGGCATTTTTTCATGTCTTCATTAGCCACTTTTATGTCATCTTCAGAAGTCACTTGGTCACTTATAAATGGAGTTGTTTGCTCTTTTCTTAAGAATTAATCTTGTTGATTAATCTGGGTTCTCTATAGATTCTAGTTACCGGCCCTTTGTCAGATTTATAGCATGCAAATATATTTTCCTATTCTGAATGCTTTCTGTTTGCTTTAATTTTGGTACCCTTAGCTGTGCAAAAACTTTTCAGCTTGATTATGTCCCATTTGTTTATTTTTGGTGTTGCTATAATTGCCAAGGGGATCTTCCTCATAAAATATTTTTCCCAGGCCCATTTTACCAAGAGTTTCTCCTCATTTTCTTCTAGAATTTTTATTGTTTGGGATCTTAAATTTAAATCATTCATCCAGCAAGAGTCAATTTTGACAAGTATGATGATCAAGTATGACAATGATGTTTTGATGGGGATTGCATAAATTTATAGATTGCTTTGGGTAGTATGGACATTTTAACAATGCTGATTCTTCCCAGCCATGAGCATGGTATGTTCTTCCATTTGCTAACATCTTATGCTATTTCTTTTCTCCCAGCTTCATAGTTCTCTTTATAGAGATCTTTCACATCCTTTGTTAGATATATTCCCAGGTATTTCACCTTCTTTGAGGCTACTGGGAAAGATATTGTGTCTTTGATTTTAGTCTCAGCTTGACTGTTGCTGGTATATATGAAGGCTATTGATTTATGGATGTTGATTTTGTATCTTTTTTTTTCTTTTCTTTTCTTTTTCTTTCTTTCTTTTTTTTTTTTTTTTTTTTTTTTTGAGACAGAGTCTCACTATGTTGCCCTTGGTAGATTGCCGTGGTGTCACAGCTCACAGCAACCTCAAACTCTTGGGCTTAAGAGATTCTCTTGCCTCAGCCTCTCAAATAGCTGGACTTCAGGTCCTGGCCACAATGCCCAGCAGCTATGTTCTTTGTTGTAGTTGTCACTGCTGTTTGGCAGGCCTAGGCAGGGTTTGATCCTGCCAGCTCCAGTGCATGTGGCTGGTGTACCATATGCTGAACTACAAGCGCTGAGCTTGATTTTGTATCTTAAGACATTACTATATTTCTTAAACTCCTAAGAGCTATTTTAGTTGAGTTTTTCAAGTATAAGATCATGTCATCCTCAAAGAGAAAGAATGGGACCTCCTCTGTCGTCATTTGAATACCCTTGATCTCCCTCTCTTGCCTGATTGCATTGGCTAGGACTTCCAGCACTATGTTGAATAGCAGTCACAATAGTGGGCATCCTTGTCTGGTTCCAGCTCAAGGGGAAATGAAAAACTACTTTCTTACTTAGCCTTTAGGGCAGTGAAGAGAGACAGTGCTTCAAAGCCCCCATCCCAGGAAAGGTAAGAGAAAAGCCAAACAATTGCCCATTGGGAAGATGACTCACTCTTAAGAAGACTTCTTAAATTCCCAATTGTTTTGTGGAAACTTAGAAAGAGTTAAGTATAGCAGTGCAGAGCCACATCTTATCATTGATGGGATGTGACTTCAGGGGTCCTTTTCTTAATAGTTATCTTTAGAATATTAAAGTATTGAGTCTTTACTTTTTTTAGTCGCAAGGCTTTCACTACAATCTTGAGAAAGCATGAAAACTTCCATTCACCATCTTATCAGAGATTTCTCTTTATAATTATAGTTTAAAATATTTGAAGAGACTTAATTCATTAAATGGGTACAGGATGTTTAAACATTTAGAAAAAAATGGCTTTTGAGTGTTATTTAATACAATGTGAATTTAATAAATGGAGCATTAAACAATGCAAAACTAGCTGCAGGTGTTCTTTTTCATTCACAAACATCCCCTCAGACTTTTAAGAGCCTTCATAAACATAGGTGACCTTCGGGGAATCATAAGTATTTCCCTTCCCTTACCTGGTGGTCTCCATTCTGAATACCCTGACATTTACCTTCCTTTCTAATCAGGCAAATCTCACTGGTGTATAAATCCCAATAAATATATCTTTTCTTAATGAATTTTGTAACCTAGTCTTTCTTTTCTGTTTCTCAATATCCCACACAGTCTGCCTTGCACTTTCAGAAGTGTAAAGTAACTTAAAATAATAAAGTTATATATTGATCTATAAAATACTTGCCCTAAGAAAACTATAATCCCTGGAATATAGTGGTTTTTTCTTATAACCATGGCCATGATACCATCTGAGAACATTGTTAAAACTGTCTTTAAGAGTCCATTTTTGCTTTTAGTTTTTGTTTTTAAATTTTTATTTTTGTTTGTGATTTTATTGGTGCTTAAATAATAGAAATTTATTTCCAATAGTTCTTATTTTGTTTTGCAAGTATCTGGTAAGGCATTTGTACAAGCTTTGTGATGTAGTACTCAGGCAATAGCCCAGAGTTTCTGCAAAAGCTTCCGTAAATTTTTTAGAACACAGAAGCCAAATAGTTCTTTGGTTTCCCAAAAGACCAATTCTCAGAATCTGGATTTTGTCTTACATCATATGATAGTTATCAAATACTTGGAGCAGAGCAGAAGAAAAGTAATGAGTGGTAAGGATAAAAATACAGAAAACACCAGAGTCATAGATGTGGGTGAGATAAAGTCTAGACAGAGTACGCATTTCTCACTAGACCTGCCCCAGATAAGCTGATAAACTCACATTTGCCATCTGACATAGCACTCCTGGTTCAGTTGTGTCTCATTTTGTCTTCCTGAGATGTTTGGGGAAAAACAGGGGGCTTGGGCTCCAGTGAGATGATGTAACTCTTTTCTTTTCTCTTTTCTAAATCTTAGAAGGAAGTAGAGAAGGTCCAATATGAAAGGTCATGACTGTAATACTGAGTAGCTGGCAGAGGATTTGTATTGTTACAACTTTGTTGCTTTTCTTCTTGGACTCCCAATCTAAATTATTCTCAGAGATATAAGGCAATCATCTCAAAGCAAGGAACTGCGCCCTTGAGGGTAAAAAAAAAAAAAAATCAAACAAGCAGACACAACACTTACTAAAGAATCCTTGAGAGTTGGAGTCCATATGAGTTAGGGATACTGGAAAAGTGGCAAAAGAAGAGGGAGGAATCCTGTGAGTTAATATTGTGAGATGAGTAGAACCTCTATAGCTGACTGCCTCCCTATATTGACCTTAAGTTGCTGAAGGTCCTTAGATTGACCTAATTTTCATAGACTAGACATGCACCACATGTACGTATCAGTACAGCAGGCCTAGGTTCTTCTATTGATCACCTCTGAATATTGACTAGTTTGTTACGAGCCCCTTGGGTGGCCAACTTACAGGGGTTCTACTGTATATTTTATAACATATCTATGGTGACCATGATAGAAGGGTTCGATATAGAGAAATTGAGTCAGTTGTATTCTGTTTATTTTGAAACTTTACATAATATCAAAAACACATACAATTTTTTATAGTAATAAAAAGATCATAAGGAAAGGTTAAAAAAACTGGTAAAGGAAGATAGACTGTTTTATTTTTTTTTTCCTTTTGTTTTGTGGTGTGTTATGTGCTAGACAATTAAAGCTCTAGAGAGATGTTCAAAGGAAATAAGTATTATGATAAGGCTTTAAATAATGTCCTCCGGTAATGTCTGGGAAGAACAGAATAATCTAAGAGAGAGAAGTTCTAGAAAGATTAGTAAAGGAAGTGTTGGTGTCTGAGAAATAGTTGGAATTTTAATATGGACACATGGACAAATGTTTGCATATGAATTAGCAAGAAAAATGTCAATATATTGCTGAAGGACAAGTACTTTCTTTAATTGGACAACAACAACAGAAATCATTTAATGCTTATTAAAGTCACAGTTAAATAAAGAAGAAAAAAAGGAAAGATATAATTTACAACCAAGAAATAGGTAATGTAAAAATATGAATGAAATTATTCTCCCATTAAAAGGTAAAATCTGTTTTTCTCCTTGATGAATCTGGATTTAATTATAAGACTTGTTTAGTCCATAGGTGAGTAGCAAATATGAACAATGCAAGCAGAGGCTTGCAAAATGCTTGCACCTTCGAAGATACCAGAAAAGCTATCCAGTTGAGCCAGGCTCAATATAGCAACTTATTAAAAAAAAAAAAAAAAAAAAACATGAGCTAAATGAATGATTGTTTTAAGCCATTATGGCTTGGGGTAATTTGCTAAATAGCAAATGTTAACTGATATACTGAGTATTGGTAGAGGTGTTTGGAAGTAGATATTCCATTATTGTGAAACTATGTAAGTTATGACAAGACTTTTCTTCACATCTTTGACTACACCTGTAAAAATTTGGATGTAGTTTTTAGCCCAATAATTTTATTTCTAGAAAAGTATTCTATTAGAAAACTTAAGAGGAAGTAGACATAATATCTATAAGAGAGTTATTTGTAATAGTTTTAAAAAATGTTAACCAAAATAATTGCTTATTTAAGGGACTGACTGAATAAATTATGGTCATCTCTAAAACATAAAATATTTAGTTATCTAAAATTAATGAAATAAATTTCAGACTAATGCTGTGATAGTCTAGAATATATTGTGGGTAAAGAAGTAAGTTACAAAGAAAAAGGAATTTAGTCATAAAGATAATAAGTTTGTCTATATGCAGATAATGTAGTTCATAAAGCAAAAAGTAAAATATTCCTATTAACAATAAATGTCTGTAAATAGGTTATATGTGTATGTGTTTTGAAATGGCATTTATTTCCCCAATATTTCTATGAATGAATAAATATGTAATGTATACTGTGTAAATATAATTCATGTATATATGAACATATGTATGCATATATTTACACATGGATATGGATACATAAATCATCAGTGAATGGCACCATTGGTTAGTCTAGTTGACTCCATAGGCAATGGCTTAGGACAGAGCTATAGATTTCAAATCATAAGACTTTGCCTGTGGCTCAAAGTAGTAGGGCACCAGCCCCATATGCCACAAGTAGTGGGTTCAAACCCAGCCTTGGCCAAAAACTGCAAAAAAAAAAAAAGACTTCGAATTAAACACTAGATATAGGAAATGTATACTGATCCTTACCCCGAGAGTGTTGGAGAGATCTTTGTCCTCCTCTAACATTCTATGGCCCCATATATAGAACAACAATAACAATTTTGGTGATTATATACAGAGAAAAAAATACTCTAACCAGAAAGACTTATAAAAAATTTGCAACCAAATAGTATGTGGAGGCGAAGCCCACACTTCCCAGAAAGTTCTGCTTTCTATTGAAAACCCAACACAATAAGGGATAATTCTTTCTAGAGGCCAGATAATGTCAATGAGTTTTGCCATAGGTTTTTCCTGTTCTGGTAGAAAGAAACACGGGGATCTTGAGTAGTAATTACAAAATTGCTTGATGAAGGTGGAATTTGATAACATGCATCAAGGGCATTCGTGATCCTCAACTTATTGGTAGAAAAGCCAGATAAACTATTTCTGCATGTTAGTTGAGTATACTTTTCCAGAGACTCATTTTGTCTGATGGAGTAAGAGATAATTATGTATAAAAATATGTGTTTGTTTCTGCTTTTCTAGTATTCTCCATAAAGACCAGTGTCTTGACAGGGTGCGGTGGCTCACCCCTGTAATCCTAGCACTCTGGGAGGCCAAGGCAGGTGGACTGCTTGAGCCCAGAGGTTCGAGACTAGCCTGAGAAAAAGTGAGTTCCATCTCTACTAAAAATAGAAAAACCAAGGCAAGAGGATCATTTGAGTCCAAGTTGGAGGTTGCTGTGAGCTATGATGCCACGACCTAGGGCGACAGCTTGAGACTCTGACCCCCCCCAAAAAACAAACAAACAACAAAAAACCCCACTGTCTTTGTTCATTAAAATACCTTGTTTTTTTAAAAAAATTATTTTCAAAAGGCTTAAGTAGCATAAATTAAAAGTTTATTTCTAATACATTCCACAAGCAGTGACAGACTCTAATTCATGTACATTTGATCTTGTTCATTGTCTGAAGCTCTTTCTCATTATACTCTTTCATCCAAAAACTTTAGCTAGCAAATTTCTACTTATCCTTAATACTGTGAATACTTATCCATAAATAAATCTGGGGAATCTATAAACTTGGAACATTTATTATAAAATAGATAGTGTGTGTCTCAACTGCTTAAACTTTTTCAGATTTCCAGTCTGGAAGACAAAGTCCAAATTCTTAAGCCTGGCCTTTATACTGATTCAATCCTTCTATCCAGGCTTCAGCCTTCTAACACCTTTCTAGAATTTCATTTCCTGGCTAAATCTGTCTTATTACTGAAGATTTTATCTATGGCTTAAGTTCCTCAGAAAGTCTTCCCTTGAGTTCAGAGCACCATTGTATGTATTTCTGTCATAATCTATGTTGCATTTTCTTGCTCTTATCCTACAAAATAAAAAAATGGAAGTAAGGAGGGGGCCAAAGTAAGCTCTAGAATTTGTATTTAATCATCATATTTGTGTGTGTGTACGTAGGTCACTTTGAAAGCTTTGAGACAGAATGTGCTATGGTCCATTATTTCACTTTGAAGAAACAGTCCACAGTGCCCCTTTGGAATCACATATGCAAGTTTCACCTTGCTCAGCTTATCAGTTGCTGGAAGGGCTTCTTTTCTTTCTGTTCATGTGGGTTTTATGTTTATAGATTTTTGGGTATCTAGAAAACTCCCGTAATGAGTCCTGTACATGCACACGCTAGCACAGTGTCTGTTGGGTAAGTGATCTATTACTGTGCACTCTGTTAGGCTATTAGAGAGACAGTGGACAGGAGTCAGATGTGAGTCCTGTTCTCCTACAACTTATGCTTCAGGAAAAAGGAGATACATGCAACAATGTATGTATTAGTCACAATCGTAATTAGTGTTAGGCAGAAGAAATGTCGGAGGTTGTATTTAAATATAAATTGGATTCTTCATTTAAAAATGGTGAGCAGAGAGTATATATTACAGTGAAGGAAAAAACTCACCAGTATTTTACTGGTAAACATCTTCTAGGAAAACTGGGGTAAGTTTTGAGAAAATGGAGACAAATGATATATATTTTGCATAACTTTCTCAATTACTTTTACAAGTGAGTAACATTAGCCCATTTTTGTTGTAAGATTAAATATTGTGTCCCAGTTCATCAAGGTAAAAAGTGGTATAGAAGATTCGAATCCAGGCCCAATGAGTCAAAGACCAATGTCTTTGCACCATGGAGCTACTTGCTGGTGGACTACTACACAGGTGCCATGGGGCAGACTCTGAGGCATCAATTTTCCCTGCAAACTGCATTCTTCCTCCCTATTCTCTAGATATTCTTTCTCTAGTGTATACTCTCTGTCTCCAGCTCCAGACTCAGAAAAATGTTTACTTTCTAGAGTGCTTTGAAACCTGGATTTCATTGAAGAAGGGGGTAAGATTGGAGAAAATGGAAATATAAGAATTATATTGTGACACTGAAGTTTCTATCAAAATAAAAAGAGCTGGACATTGCTGGCTCATGCCTGTAATCCTAGCACTTTGGAAAACTGAGGTGGGAGGATTGCTTATGTTCAGGAGTTCATGACCAGCCTGAGCAACACGGCAAGACCTGTCTTTACAGGTCTTGTAAAGACAGGTATATATATATATTTCTGCTGGGCATGGTGGTGCACTCCTATAGTCCTAGCTACTCAGAAAGCTGAAGCAGGGGACCTGGAGTTTGATGTTGTAATGAGCTAAGGTGATGCTGGTGCACTGTAGCTTAGGCAAAAGAGCAAACCTTGTCTCAAAAATTAACATAAAACAAAATAATAAAATAAAGTAAATAAAATAAACTAATTAGACATCACTTCTAATACATGGGATCCTGAGGGCTCAGATTCTAATTGTTCTGCTGATGGAACTGATATCAGTGATGTGAGAAGAGAAAATTTTGAGTTTGCTCTTTGGGAAGAAGTCAGTTATCCGGAAAAGAAAGAGGGACAGTAAGAAAAACTGGTTGTGAGTCATTTCCCTAAACCATCAGTTTTTTCTTGCTTTGGCCAGGGTTGAGGAAATACTAAGCCAGATCACAAGATCAGAAGTAATGTTTTGCTGTCCTAATCTGCAACTTATAGGGAGCAAGGAGGGAGAAATTTATGCTGGAAGTTTTACATTCCAATGAACTTTGATCAGCAGAGCCTGCTGTAGTGCAGATAAATTAATAGCTTCTTGACCTCCTGTAGGGGGAAGTGTCTTAGTCCATTTGTGCTGCTTAGTTCATTTTTTTAAAAAATCTGAGGCTAGTTAATCTATAGAGAAAATAGATTGATTTGGCTCATAGTGCTGTAAGCAGGGCAAGAAAAATGGCTGTGGTGAGGGCTTCAGAAGGAGAAGCAGAGCCAGCATGGGCAGAGATCACATGGCAGGACAAGAAGAAAGAGAGGGTAGGTGCCAAGCTCTCTGTAGCATCCAGCGGTCATGGAAATTAATAGTGAGAACTCACTCTCCTTCCCTCAGAGAGGGCATTAATCTACTAAGGAGAAATCCATTCCATGACTGAAACTCCTCCCTTAGGCCCCGCCTCCAACAATGGGGATTAAATTTCAACAGGTGAGGCTGAGGGCTGTGGCTTACCCCTGGAATCCTAGCTCTCTGCAAGGCCAAAGCAGGTGAGTTGCTGGAGCTCAGGAGTTCAAGACCAGGCTAAGGAAGAGTAAGACTCCATCTCTAAACATAGCTGGGCATTGTGGCAGGAGTTTGTATTCCAGCTACTCTGGAGGCTGAGGAAAGGGGATTACTTGACCCCAAGAGATTGGGGTTGCTGTGAGCTATGATGCTACAGCACTCTACCTATGGGGATAAAGTGAGACTCCGTCTCCAAACAATAAATAAATAAAAAGTAAATAAAATAAATTTCAACATGAGGTTTGGAGGGGTCAAATATATAAACTGTCACAAGAAGCTTCTAAAAATACTGTAGATGGACCTAATTCTCATTTGCTGGTTCAGGGTGGGCTCTGGACATGGCTGTCTATTAAAGTACTCTAGGTGAGAATAATAATGGAGACAAGTTTGAGATTAGAATCCTTATCCTACAGACACTTTCCCTTTAAAGCATGCCAGTATTTTAAATATTGTTTCAAAAATCAAAGCTGGAAAAAATAGACCACCATGGGTGAAAATGTTTCCTGCTGCTGGAGGAGTGAAATCAAGTGCACGCTCTCTCTGGGGCATTTTGTAACATCCATTCCAAGTGGCTACGTGATGGGAATGGAAGGTGTAACTTTTAATGGGATGTGCTGCCTTTCTGAGCTACAGATAGGTTATAAACCTAAACCCTACCTGTGCCCAGCAATGGGGAGTTTCTTTGAGCCTTAACACTGATTAGAGAATCCTATTTTCAGTGAAAAAAGATTAAAAGGAAAAAATGGGGAAAAACAGATTTGGAAGCTAGCTCCCAATGTCTAGGCCATTGTTCCTCAACTTTCTTTTTATTATTAGTTTCCTGAAGAAACTTTTCAGACATTTTCCCACTAATTGTCCACCCTCCCACTAATAGCACAGATAACCGGTCTAGCTATTTATGTATTAGAGAGATACAACCTATCACAACATTAAAGATCTTGCCCTAAGAACTGATTTTTCCCACCTTGGGGACACTATTGCCCCAGTTGAGAATGCCTCCTCTAGGATGACATATTCCATGCTGTATAAAAATAATTCCACTGAATGTCAACAATAATTAGACAAGGGCAATCTGTGACTATCTGGGAACAAGCGGAAAAGAAGACCATCTATTATCATGAACAAACCCAAGAAACTATACTACCACACAGAAATGACTATACCTTTCCCCTATATCAGAAGCCGACAGGAGGACTGCTTCTTTACTAGTAACAACTCTAACCTCATCTTCTAGAAAAGCATTATCAAGATGCATAATCACCAATTGTTTCTAATTTTTGATAGCACATAATCCATAATGAAACCTCATTTGCTTGAAAACCCTACTCTAAATAAACAAATACAAGGCAACTATTACAAAAGCCCCACCTAACTTTCTCTAAGATGCCCCAGGGCTACTGAGGGATATATTTTCTTACTGCTTGAAGTTCAAAAATCTAACTTTATCAAGGGTACATGTGAAACTTACTAAATGTAGAATATAAATGTTTTAACACAATAACTAAGAAAAAGCCAGAAAGGCTATGTTAACCAGTGTGATAAAAATATTTCCAATTGTATATAAAACCAGCGCATGGTACCCCATGACTGCATTAAAGTACACAGCTATGATTTAATAAAAGAAAAAAAATCTAACTTTATGTAGCTCCAGTTACTTTTGGGGTGGTCTTTGGTCACAAAGCTTTAATTAGATCTGATAAGTTCCTTTTAAAAGTTTATCTTTGAAATTTATATGACAAAATGTAATAATAACAAAATTATTTTAAGTAGAATATATTCTAGTGAAGAACCAATTGTGAATAAGTTGAAAAAGAAATATAAGTGCTTTGGGAGGTTTTCAGAATATGCACTGTGAAAATGGAAACTCATTATTTTAATATGTTATTTTTTAATGTAGAAAAAGATGTTATTAATAGCTGTATTATCATTGTTCCTAAGCATCTGAGTCTTATGAACACTAGGTTCTTTTCCAAACTAATATTTGTCCTTTGAATTAGAAAATAATGAATTTAAGTTACCTGTTTTAAATTTTTCTAGCTCTCCTTTTTTATCTATTTGGGAATAGCTTGCCCTTTCTTTTAAGAATAAACACAGGGTAAGTTCTAATGTGTTCCTGGGAAGATGAGAATTAAATTTTGTTATGAAATTTAACCTTTGCCTTCTCAGCCTCACTGCTATTAGAAAAATACACAAAATTCTCTTGTTGTTGAGGCAGATGACCTGGCAATTCTGTTCATGCACGTTCAAAGCGAATATGAAACACCAAATATGAGCTCAGGTTGGTGTGTCCGTTTGTTACTTCCCAACTTCGTATGTGTTGGGCATTACTTTTAATAAAATATGAAAGTTTGGTGCAAAGGTTCATTGGTATCTCTTGCTTGAAATGATAAAATTTTATGTCATGGGTAGGCAGAATAATCAAAGTGCAACATGCTGTTGGCGAAAAATAAGATTTTCCCATAGTTTTTGGATGGGACATGATTTGTATTCCAATCCCAGCATAATAGATTATTTTCACACTACATAGTTTATAAATACTCACCCTTAACCTTATAATTCACAATGCAGCATTGAAGAAAGTTTCATTAAAATCAAAAATAGAGATGCTTGTTATCACTTTTGTGTGTTATCATTATTATATTAAAAGTCTAGGCCAATGCAATACCCTCCACAGAACCTTGTAATTATACAGTGACTATTAGGCATGATGTGGTAAAATTCTCTGTAAGTCTAAACAATAACAAACTTGAAAAACTTAGCTGAATACAATGAAAAATGCTTAAAATTAATAAAATGTGTAAGAGTCAAATACATAAATTCCAACTGCAATTAAAAGCAGTAAACTATTTTAAAAATGTTGTTGATGAAATACTAACATCTCTGAAGTATTAATTTGTATTTTACAAAAATAAATACTTCTGTGATTAAAATTTTTGAAAAAAATTCTCATTTAAAATAATTGAGTTTTAAAATTTAGTATTTTTATAGTTTTAAACATGCTGGTGTGTGCTTTGAATTGCCAAGTTGAATTTTAAAGCAATCAGAATCCCATATTTTAAAATTGCTCACTTCCTTCAACCACAGCACTAAACAACCTCTCGAGGGAAACTTGTGATTTTAGACCATAATTGAAAAATGCTAAAAGAGAATATATGAAGTGGAAAGAAAAATAAATTTGCTGCACAAAAGCAAATAAACAATACTTAAAATTTTTAAAAATTATTCTGAATTTTCTCTTGCAAACTAAAATATGAAAAACTCTATAGACTTTGGGGGTGGGGAGAAGAGTATGTGAAGATGTTGGTCAATGAAATGGGGACCAGGTTATCCTTAGATGGGAGGAAGAGGTTCTAGTGTTCTTCTGCAGGCTAGGATGATAACGGTTCATAGTAAGATACTGTATATTATAACATTTAGAAGAGAAGCTTTTAAATGTTATCATCACAAAAAAATGACAAATGAATGAGGTGCTAGATACACTACATATCCTGGTTGGATCTTTATACAACATATATGAAATCAAATATCAAATTGTACCCAGAAATATGTAGTAATACTAGGCCAATAAAAAGATAATATTAAATTTTAAAAAACAAAAATAGAATGGAGAAAGAATGATAAACGGATCAACATATTTCTAAATAACCCATCCTCCATAAAAACACTGTAAAATTTAGAAAGAGTAATTGCTTCAACTTACCTCAAGCTTTTGACTTCCCTTTTTAATACTTAACTGGGAGTTTGTTGAATGTTGCTGATCAATAGGTAGAACAGTTGAATCTGGAAAGGTCAAAGGAAGTAGAAATAATTTAGTGTATTTTCCTCTCTGCTGCTACAGCTGATTTCCTCTGATCCCTTATTGGGTATTTTCTTCCCTGAATAGACTGTAATCAGTACCTTTGGGGACTTAAACTAAACCTTCAATATTCCTTCACTCCAGTGTCTAGCTCTTTATGAATTAATGAGTCATAAAAAAGGAAATTCATGAGGCTTGGATCTGGATATCTCTGAGCCTCCACTTCACATCTACGTCATGGTAATGGCCACAGAGGTCCTTTACACTACTGAAATAAATATTTTCTTTTACTTACGTACAGCATAAATGGTTCCATCAGAGCACATTAAGCTTGATAATCTAGGTATTTTAGGGGAGCTAGCTTTGGGGGAGCTAATCCAATGGAGGGAGGGATGGTAATTGCAGCTAAACTTCAGAGTAGGCTGAGGATGGATGGGCAGTTTTGAAATGAAGATACAGTGTGTAGATCATTTTATTCTGGTAGTGGAGGAAAAAAAAGAAAGTAGTACTGAGCGGGTGACGGGGAGTGATAGAAAAATCTCTTTTTGGATAAGAAATTTTAGAGATCATTTTTATAAACCACGAAGAATAGTATAAAATATGACAAAGAAAGGAGGAGCAACAGATGAAAATGGATGCAGTGGAATATGTGAGGTGTAGTATCAAGAGAAGAGAAAATACATGAAGGGAGGAATGCGAGCTCATTGATTGTCAAAAAGTATGGACGTGCGGAGTTCAGAATAATGTACATATTTTGGCACTTTCATAGTGGAACCCAAATTATGGATATAGTTTAGTTTTCCCTGTTTAAACTTATAAAGACAAGAATGCAGATTTCATAATTGTGTATCAACATTCAGGTGTGCCTAGTATTGAAAAATAGTGATATTTGAAGGTCCTCCTTGATGTCTCAAGATTGGCTGGCAGACACAACCATTTTCCTGCAACATTTCTCTGATGTTTAATTTTATTAAACGTCAGGCATGGTACTCAGATAATTGTTCAAACACCAGTCTAGATTTGGATGTGAAAGTATTTTTTTTAGATGAGATTAACGTTTAAATCAGTAGATTGAGTAAAGCAGATTGTCACCCATAACATGAGGGTGGCCTCATCCAACCAGTTGCAGGCCTTAAGAAGAAACAGACTGAGGTACCCTGAAAAAGAGAAAATTATGCTTCCAGATTTTCTTCCAAATTGAGCTGCAATATTAATGCTTCCCAATTTATTACTCTGTCCTTTAGATTTTGGAATTAGAATGATAAAGAAAGAGAGATAGAGAGAGAGCAGCAGAGACACAGATTTATTATAAGAAATTTATTTAAGAAATTGGCCCTTGTGAGTAGCTGGGCATCGTGGCAGGCGCCTGTAGTCCCAGCTACTCTGGAGGCTGAGTCAAGAGAATCACCTGAGCCCAGAAGTTGGAGGTTGCTGTGAGCTGTGACACCATAGCACTCTACTGAGGGCAATAAAGTGAGACTCTGTCTTTAAAAAAAAAAAAAGAAAGAAAGAAATTGGCCCATGTGATTGTGGGGACTGACAAGTTCGCAGTGACTCATGGTGTTTATTCACCACATTTTACTTATCTTTCCTTCTAAATATAGACAACTAATTTGCCCTCAGTTCTAGGCTCATAAGGAATCTGCGTGGAAGAATATTATTCATGTTTCTTTATTAAACTATGCAAACATTTCTTAAGTTTTATTAATAAACACCAAGAGCAGTGTTCGTTATAGGATACATACACTCAATTTTACAAAATGCGTTTAGGTGCTTTCCTGAATAGCTTTTAAAATTTATACTTGTTTGCAGTACATGGGGACTTCTGAGTTCTTTTTTTCTCATATCCTTCATGTGGTAATAACTCGACTTTCTGATTTTGACCAACTTGATGATTTTATTGTAGAATCTCACTAAGTCTTCTGGTGTGTTAAAAGACAAAGCCTGTGGGCAAGGAATGATTTCGTGGAAGTGAGGAGCAACCGAAAGGGAGGGACTGTAGAAATATACAAGAGTCTCTTGAGCTGATAGGACTACTCCACCAGCTTGTGTGCAGGAAAGAGTAGGCCAGGCCTTAAGGGCGTGTTCATAACTAAAGTGATGCCAAATGCTCTCACCTTGACCAGGGCATGGGAAAACAGAATTAAAGTTAGAAAAGTATAAAGTCTCATTGTTCCAAACAAGCTGAAACCAAAACAAAGGACTTGAATTAACACATTTACTTACCCCAGTGAAGTAGTGGTTGAACACCAGAGGCAGCATGACCCATGTACTCAATCTAGTTTGATCTATCCCCTGAGAAATAGAAGAGAGAGAGAGAGAACACATTTTCATTCATTTGTTCCTGTTATCAATTACCCTCCAAAAAAAGTAACAATCCAATGAACTAAAAAGAGATCAATGCTGAGTCCAGGTTTGGAAGTGCTGAAGAGATATGACAAGTGGTTAGCAAATACTGAGACTTGGACCCTGATTTCCAAACTGGCTGTAACTCATTCTTTGGTCTCAGCAGATACATCTCAAGGTAGTTAGACAAGATTTGACAGAGGTAATTTGTGGATGTATTGAAACAACATGGACGCTTCCCTAGCAGACTCAAGAAGTGGGAAGTGCTTTAGGCTAGTATTAGGAGAGTTTGGGGATAAGTCTGTGATCAACATTTGAGAGGTGGCAGTGTTCAGTTGCTATCTAGAAGAGTAGGAATGTAATGGGAAAAATAACTTAGTTAATTCAACCAAATGAAAAGAAAGGATGAAGAAAGGAGGACACTTAAATATTTATAAATCATACAGTGATTATAAATTGCAGGTATTTATTGACCATGCTGAATGAAGATCATAAGTTGAAATTTTTTAAAGAGTATATTTATAGCATCACCACTACTTTGATATATTAATATTATTTATAAAATTTCAAATATAATTCTCTTTCAATAACAAATCTGTTGTAAGCAATTTACAAACAGAAGGTAAGAGAAAGCAAAATTGTTTAAGTATAGTTAAAACACCAACATTTGTTGGATTAATAATAGAGGTAAAAATAACATTCTGGGGCAAATTCAGGAAAGCTGTTATCTATTCATTCAGAGAGTTTTAGGGAAGATGTTAGGGCTAGGTGGTCAATGATCTAGAAGAGTTGTCACGTATCAACACTGACAGCTGATTCAGTGGTGCTCATGGAGGGCAAGTCTTCACCCCCTCATCAATTCAGCACCTACTGGACCTTCTACTATGTGCCTGTGCTAGAGATGTTTTCTTGGAAGTCAGAAGCAAACAAGTTGTGGGGTATGGACTAAGGCTCATAAAAGTGGACATCTAACCACAGGTTACATACATACAAAACACTCATCTGGCTAGAATTGATTGATTCCTTACACACACACACACACACACACACTCAGAATTCCTGAAGCAAACTAAGCCAACCACATTCTTTCTAAAACTTGCAATTTAGAAATTTGTCCTAGAAAAGAACCTTCTCTCCAGCAGCATCATAACAGAAGCACACTAAAATAATGACATACTCTTAATGCTGTGTCCCAGGAAAGAGTCCTTTCCATCTTTTGATTTCTTTCATTCTATGATCTATATGAATATCATGGCTGGATAGTCTTACCTTTTACTTATAAAGTCTTGGTTGGGTGTAGGGAAACTTTATATAAAGCATGTATGTGCCAATTTTTTGGCAGTATCTATCAAGCTGATATTATTTCGGTCTATTATTTATTTGTAATTTATTCAATTTTATATGTACATAAAAATGAGGGTACAAAAATACTCCTTGAAGAATTGTAGTAGAAAAGAATATAATAGAACTCGTAGAATGGAATGTGATATACTCCTTTAAAAAGCATTAGGTAGATAGAAATTGATAAAGAGATACAGTTCGAGAAACATATTTATATTTTATTTTTGTGCACAAATAAGCACATGGAACAATAGCATAAAGAGTAAGAGTTAGAAAATGGCATCCTTTTGGATATCATTTTTATATCATATCTAGTCTGATTTGCATATGTTTTTTAGTAGACATAGTCATGCTGTAAAATTTTAATTCAGGTTTAATATGAATACATACAAATGCATAAGTCAGAATCATGCTTGGAAAGAATGACCCACAGTGAACATATATATGTACCTGATATCCGTGTTACCAAGTGGAACTTTACCATTAGTAGAAAAATCTCTCCATATAACTGATTCCCTTCTCTCATTCTGAAAGTCAGAATTCTGACTATTTACCTGCTTATGAACAGTAAATAAACCAAATCTTAATTATGTATCTTTCTGTGTCTGGTTTCTTTCTTTCCTAATTTTTTTTTTTACTTTTAATTGATGAACAAAAACTATATATCATGTGTAATATGATGTTTTGAGGTATGTATCCATTATGGAATGACTCAATAAAAAAATTATGATTCTCTTTATTTAGTTTTATTTGTGAGTCATGTCCACTTTGCTGTTTGGAGCTATAGTTCTTACATTTTATCGCTGGGTATTTTGAAGTGTATGAGAAAATCTCATACACGCTGGGTATTTTGAAGTGTATGAGAAAATCTCAAATTATTGATCAGTTCTACTGTTCATGCTCATTTGGGTTGTTTCCAGTTTTCTATTTTTGGAAATATGTTGCTGGGAATCTTGTTGTACATAACACCTGTACATACCTATAGACATTTTTGAGTGTATGTTTAGAAATCATTTTTTTAGTATATTGTGTGTGCATATTTTTAACTGTTGAAAATACTGCTGGAGTTTTTTTACAAAGTTTGTTGTATGTAAAAATTTATTTTCCCATCAGCACTACCATAGAATTCCCTCTGCTCTGCTTTCTAGCGTCACTTGGTATTATCATTCTTCAATTTGTGACATTCTAGTATGCATTTAGAGGTAGCTAATTGCTGTTTTAATGTGCATTCCCTGGATGACTAATGAAGCTGAGCACTTTTTCACAAATTAATGACTTTGGGCTATAATACTATGTGAAATTGCAATTCAAGTCCCATGCTACTTTTCCTATTAGGTTGTCTGTTTGTTCTTTTTTAAAATTTATTTGTAGAAGTCTATCAGTTATATGTGTTGCAAACATTTTCTCTATACATCCATTGCTAAAAAATTCTTCTTCTTTTATTTTCTCAAATGTTAAACACAATTACTTTAAAATTCATGTCTGAGAACTCTATTACAGTGTATAAAAATTCCTTGTAGTTCTGTTTCTCTTGCCCACTGAGGAACATTTGGAAAGAAGTAGGAAATATTAAATACTGGCGTGTGTTACTTAATGATGGGGATACTTCTGAGAAACACATCATTAAGTGATTTTGTCATTGTGTGAATATCATAGAGTGCTCTAACAGAAACCTGGATGATTTGGCCTACTACAGACTTATGATGTATGATGTAGCCCATTAGTTCTAGGCTACAAATATGTAGAACATGCTGGTGTACTGAATACTGAAAGCAATTATAACGCAATGGCAACATTTGTGTATCTAAACCTATCTAAATGTAGAAAAGGTACCATAAAAATACACTATTATAATCTGATGGGACCATCGTCATACATGTAATCCACCTTGATGAAGTGTCATTATGTAGCACATGACTGTGGTTCACTCTGACTCTGGATCCTGAAGAGATGGGAATATTGTAAAGAAATTGAAACAAAGAGGAGTAAAATAATAAAATGATGATACTTTTTCAATCTATTTTGAAAGGAAATAACATATACCAGCAATCTGATCAAGTTAAAATTAGGCTCTAGGTGAAGCTTTTGCTGGGACTACCCCCTTTGGTGCTTTCCTGGCAACAGACTGTATCCCTAGTCCCTTGTCCCACTGCATGAAAATGGAATTAGGGTGGTAGGGTTAGGGTGGAAACTGTAGTCATACATGTAGTAAACATAATTATGTAGTCATATATGTAGTAAACACAATTATGCTATAATTTTTCTCTGTTTTAAAAAATATCTGGGGAAAAAGTTGGTAGAGTCTTTTGCCAGAAGACTTTTATAAGAAGTTAAGAAAAGAATATCATACATTCTTGGATCCTTTTGTTTCCAAGATCTTTTGGGTTTTACGAGCCTACTTCATTTCCCAGTATCTAACCAAATTAGCACAGTTAACAAACAATGTAGCTTGATGTCTATGTTGTTTTTCCTATTATATTGGTGGAACAACTTTTTGGAAGAACCTAATGCCTGGTAGAATCTAAATTTTACTATCTTCTGCACAGTGTAACATTAACTGGATTGAGAATTATTCAGCCACTCTAATTACAAATAGCTCCCCCTGTCCTCATCCCTCTTGCTGATATGGTTCGCCCAATGTAGAGATTAGAACAAGACATTGTCAAGAAATTTAGCATTTGAATTCTTTTTCTACATGAGCTATTAGCAATAATCTATCATGTCCAACAAAGTAACTATCTGTGAAATGGTAATTTGCTATGGAATGTAGAATAGTCTTTTTTCAGGAAGAAGGTGAATATTAGTTTCCTGCAAAAATAAATATCTTGGTGGGTGTAACAGACCAATTATAGAAATAACTGAGTTCTGTTTGGTGATTTTATTCATGGTGAATATATATTCACAGGATATGTATTATATATATACACACACAAAGACATGCGCACATATATTTTTAAGAAGCTTTAGATTTACAGAAAAATATGAGGAGGATACAAGGAGCTGACATGTCCCACATATCAGTTGCCCCTATTATTAACATCTAACATTAGACTGTTGTATTTGTTAGAATTAATAATCAACATTGATACATTACTGTTACTAACTAAATTCCATACTTTGTTCAAATTTCTTTTCGTATATATTTTTTATTAAGTCATAAACACATAGATCATGATTACATTTATGCCTATATGGGGTACAATATGTTGAAAGCTATGTTGATTGGTTTGATGTAAGCATTTCAGATCGTTCAAATTTCTTTAGCTTTTGCCTAATGTCCTTTTGTCTTACAGGATCCCATTCAGGATTTTACATAATATTAATAGTCATGTCTTCTGAGGGTCCTGTTGGCTGTAAGAATTGTTGAGATCTTTCCTTGTTTTTGATGAAATTGATAGTTTGGTCAGGTGTTTGGGCTAGTAGTCAGGTATTTTACAAAATTCCCTCAATTGTGATTAGACTGGGGTTACATATTCCTGCGAATAAAAACATGAAGACGAAGTTGCATTTCATTCCACCATTACCAAAGGTGCAGAGTAACAACCTGACCTGACTGCCCATGTTCATCTTCATCACATGACTGAGGTAGTGTGACAACTACAAAAACAACAACAGAGTAGCCGGGCATTGTGGGGGGCACCTGTAGTCCCGGCTACTTGGGAGGCTGAGGCAAGAGAACTGCTTAAGCCCAGGAGTTTGAGTTTGCTATGAGCTGTGACGCCACTGCACTTTACCAAGGGAGACATAGTGAGACTCTGTCTCACAAAAAAAAAAAAAAAAGAAAGGCTGGCAAATATGTATAATAATTTATTCTCACTGGTAATACAATAAACTATGGGTAGTAGTTAAAAAGGATGAAGAAGGGATAGATGGTCCTATTTGTATGTATTCTATTTGCTTAACTTTCCCATTCAAATTTGTATACAGATATGTAGATAATTAACAGTCATTTTGAAAAAATCAACAGAGAGCACTGTAAAAACCTATCCATAAAATTTATGGACAGAATAGATTGAGGGAAGGTATTCACAATACCACATAGAAAAAAAAAAAAAAATTATTTACCTTCTGATTTTACCGAAAACTAAAGCCATAATGGAAAAGTTTAAAAATTCAATAGAAAAATGGGTAAGGCTATGAATTCACAGAAGGAGAAATGTAGATTACCAAATATGTGGTGAAATGTTCAATGCCATTAGCAATCAGAAAATGTCAATTAAAACAAATACTATTACCTTGCTAAGATAATATATTTTTATAAAGATATGTAGTGCTGTTTGTGTATATATGTGTGTCAGTGTGTGTATTTGACTATGTAAGTGTTATTTTGCTAAATATCTCATTATTTTATCAATCAACACAGCATTTATGTTTTATTCCCGTTGCTTTGGAAAATCTAGCATATTAATTCTGATTATCCCATTGTCTCTTAAGTTGCTTCTGGCTCAATATTCTTAAATAATGCTGAAGTAAACACAATTATGTGTGTGTATTATTTCTCTTAGAAATAGCTGAGTGTTTGCTGTATATATTTCTAAATTTTATTTCAGTAAGTAGTTAGTTTGGTTTTGCACTCTTTCCGTTAACACATGAATGCTATTTTTTCTGCATCCATGATATTGTTTGTATTACCTCACTCTGCATGAATAGCGTTCATAATTGTTTCTTTCCCTACCTACCACATGCATGCTTTTGTTTTCCTGGAAAAGCAGATTTTTTTTTTTTTTTTTTTCTCAAGCCTCAATATTTTTCTAAGAGAAAAGTGTTTGGATTTATCCATCACATTTCCTTCTCTCTGGGATCTTGATTTCTTAGGCCCAAACAACATATTTTGATGTCTGGTGCTGTCCAAGAGATATTTTTTCACATTTATAAACTTGTCAATGAGAGTATTCTTGAAGTAACAATTAATTTCATTGTAGCTGGAAGCAGAGGTCAATAGCTGCACATACTTCTTTTCAAACTGGAAATTGATTTTGGCTGTCTTAAAGAAGGAAGTGATACATAGAAAAGAACGAACAAGATAAGGAAAACAAAGATTCAAGGCTGAGGAAAACAGTGATGTCGTCTCTACAGACTTCATAAGTGAGAGTGCAGAGTTGGAAAATTTTGGCATTTGATGCAAACCAAAATAAACTAGTTTAAACTAATTTACGTGAAGAACAATTTTTTGCAAGGAGACTGGAGGGTATGTCACAGGTAGAAAATTTGAAGATAATCTTGGTTTTTATTTTTCTAGACACCACTGTGCTTACCCCTGGTTGTCGTGGACCAGCCACGACACGCAGTAGATTTACTTCTTTGTGGCCTGGTGGTGCAAGGAGACTGAAGAAAATTATTAGTAGGAGTTATAGAGTATTAATATAGAGAAATAATAGACACAGACAACGAGATAGTTTTAAGAACTGCGGGGTTCGGGAGGTGAAACACACTTTGTGAGGCTTCCAATTGCCGCCCCGACTACAAGGCTGGCTCTGTACTTATTTCATACATCAGTGTTACAGTCGTAAACCTCAGGAAAGCAAGGCAAACAGTCCCACCAAGGTTCTTGCTACTCTTGCTTTCCTACTGACTAGACTCACTCTACAGCAGGTTACGTTAATTGCATAAGTTCACTTGTTACCTTTTACTGTTTCAAAGTATTATAGTCTTAATGTAAACAGTTTTGATAAGGAAGCCAATCAGAGGCCAACTCAAGGACTAAATCCTAGTTGACCCACAGTCACATACCTCAGATGTGATGCTTTAATACTCTGACAGCCTGTGTCCAAACAGATAGACTCCTCTGGCCAAATCAAGGTGACAGAAGAAAAGAGATGTTTTTTCTCTTACCTGGTCCAGAGAAAGTCTTCCTGAGTTGGATGAAGTTTAAAGAATTTACATTCTTAACTCTCCAAAACCACTCTCTCAGAGCACACAACTTTGCCTAAGCAGACAGCAGCCTCAAAGCCTCCAGCCAGCTGTTGCACCGCAGCTGCGTGGGGAGGGCAGATATGCAACCCGCCAGGCTGCAGAAATATTAAAGGGATAGGTTTTCACACTTTGTGCTCAGAGTCAGGAAAATCAGTCTGAATTGAAGTCCCCATAACTGTCTCCCTTTGTCTAGACTTTGTTCCCTATTCCTAGTAATATTTCTAATCTACTAACAATTAATAATTGAGTATTAGTTACAAACATAATTCCTCTCTTAAGTCTTCCCACATGCACCCTTCCCCTGTTCAGCTTTCAAAGGCTCAAGTAGGAACATTTTACGGGCTGAGCACAATATACAAATTGATTGAGATGCTAGCCAGAGGACAGCTTTTTATGACATTGCACACGTCTGCTTCATAATCATAGACATGAAAGAAATACAACCTTTTTAAAAAAAATTTTCTGCAACTCAAGTTGTTTTGTAAAATACTCCCATATACCCCCATCATAATCTAAAATTAAAAAATACTCTCAATCATATTGAATTTTGTATCACTCTTTTCCTCCTGCAAGATTTGTTTTCTTTGCAATTAAGCAGTGACAAGTAACAGAGGAATTCTTCCCTTCGTTTTGTCTGTTCCATATTCATAAGTAATGAGTTTGCCCTTCTAAACATTTTATTCTGACACTGGTTCAACAAGGTAATTCTTGTCACTGAGCTATCTTCCTCCATTGCAACCTTCCTCCAGTGCCGTCGTTGGCTCTGTCTGATCCTTACTGGTTCCTGGAGAATTTTCCATAATCCTAGAAGACTAAGTGATACTTAGATGGCATTGTTTTGAGCAAGAGAGCATTCTATTTTTTGTTGCACTGAATTGAGAGTATCATTGTAAAATTTTCTACAATCCCTGTTGCCTGGACAAATTGCCATCAACTTTTTTCTGTTGTTTTGTTATTTTCTATGGGTTCTGCCCAGAATAAAGGTGGGGGGAGGAGGAGTCACTTTGATTCTAGATATCATTTTGAAAATCTTGTCAAGACAAACCTTAGCGTGTTTATTAAGGCAATGGTTATTACAGTTAACCTACCTAATAATACCTAATGGCTCAAACATGAAACAAGGTTAATTTCAATAATTATATTACAGAATGATTGAAATATTCTTGATGAATGAAGTACACTTGACAGAAAATAGAAGGCAAAGGCAAAAAATAGTTTCTTAGCATTTGTCAGTGAGAAACATTTTCAATTCCGTAACACCATGAGCATTTGAAGCGTTTTAACTTTTTGGTTAGTAACAAGATATTCCTAGAATGTTTTGTGAAGATAGTTATAGACACCGTGACTAGCAATTTAGAAATACTTAATACATTTGAACATGGCGTGGCCTTTAAAGCATTTAAAAGCATGTTAGATGCAGTATGGTTTGCAGCAGAAAAAAACAGACATGATCTAATTGTATATCACTTGTGGAAAAAAAATATATGTACTTAGTTTACTAATGCATAGAACTAAAATGCCAAAAATGAACAAATGTATTTTCATGTCTCAACAATCATAAATGTTATAACATAATATTAAAGGAAAATAGTAGTTCATAAAGAATTCATGAAAACAAACTATTCAAAACAAATACATTGTATATGGTTTATGAAAATAGACATTTATATTGTGGCGGGTCCTGTAGTCCCAGCCACTTGGGAGGCTGAGGCAAGAGAATTGCTTAATCCCAAGAGTTTGAGGTTGCTGTGACAAAGTTTGAGGGTGGCAAAGTGAAATTCTGTCTAAAAAAAAAAGAATAAAAATAGACATTTATAACAAAATATGTAAAAATCAAATAAATTTGTTAATATTTTGACTGTTTCAAACCTTTTTATAAGTAACATATTCTATAATTTATCTTCTTTTGTTGTATTTAGTTTTGAGATTATAGCGACTACATTAACATAGTTACTGAGCATTTCATCCTTTGGTTTTGTTCACTAAAATATACTTCATTAGAGAAGGTTAACTTCTTTCTTTTATGTTTTTTTAAAAAATTCTACCCGTAAAAATATAAATTACTGGTGTTTTCAGGGGTATAACTCTTTTATATTTCTTCAATGTGGGAATAGTAATTGGATTTTTAAACTTTTTTGATTAGCTACTTTTGACAATACTATATTAGAAAATACACATTCCTTTATCTATTTCAATGCTCTTGTCATATGTGTATAGTAATGTGTTTTCTTCCGTTATTTACATGTTTCCATGATATGAATAGCTTTCCTCTTTTTGTCAGCTTTTTTCTTATATCTCTTTCTTTTTCACTGAATAGCTTTAGAGTTTAATAATAACACATACATTATTTTTTATTCCCATTTTATTAATTTTCTTTTATAAAGTTCTCATTCTACCTTCACCTTAGTCAGTGCAGGCTGCTGTAACAGAATATCATAGTCTAGGTGGCATACAGACAAGAGAAATTTTTTATTCCCTGTTCTGGAAGTCTGAGAGTGCCAATGCAGGCAGGTTCTGGAAAGGACCCTAGGTCACAGATGGCCAGTTCCTGTTTCATCCTCACGTGCTAGAAGGAGAGAAAAAGTCAGATCCCTTGTGTCTTTTTACAAGATCACCACATCCCATTCACAAGGCCTCCACCCTCACGACTTAATTACTTCCTAAAGCTAGTCTCCTCTAATCCCATCACCTTGCGAGTTAGGATAACAACCTGTAAATATTTGGGGAAGGGGAGACAAAAACATTAATTCCTTTCTTAGCCTGTCTGGGTTGCAAGTATGACAGCTCAATATCATCAGAAACCAAACACCTTTTTTAAAAATAAATTTATTTTTTGAATTGACAAAAATTGTGTACATTTATTATGTGCAAAATAATGTTTGGAAATATGTACAGAGAATGGAATGGCTCAGCTGAGTGAATGAACATGTGTATGACCTCACATTTTCTATTTTTTTGTGATAAGAACTCTTAAAATCTACTCTCTCACTGATTTTTAAGAATGCAATGCAATATTGTTGACTAAAGTCATCCTTTTGCACAATAGCTCTCTGGAATTTGTTCCTCAACTGAAATTTCGTATTCTTTGACAAACATCTTCCCAATGATGCCTCTCACTCCACCCCTTTTCCAGCCCCTGATAACCACCATTCTACGCTCTCCTGTTGAGTTCAACTTTTTTAGATTCCACATTTGTGATTAGGAAAGAGGAATAATTCAATGAACTATGAAATTTCTGCTTAGGATCTTTTTTTTTAACAGAAGAAATCGAATACTTACATGAATGAACGTACTATACTCTTCGGAAACTCCGAAGTGTCTTCTCTATTCTATGTGCATGTAAAGACACAGTGGTAAAGAGTGGATTGTAAAACAACCCTGGTAACTGACGTGTCCCATAGCTCCAGTGTTGAAGAAAGTGGAAAAAGGTTCAAACACAAATTTTGAAATTTTGGGTTTCCATTAAGAATAGGCAAGGAAGGCAAAGGAGTCCAAGTGCCAGGACTGTAAAGGCCAGGACTGTGAAACACACAGTGAGAAGCTTGTTGGAATCACTGGGCAGTTAGATTAGCTTCTGAATGAGGAAAAGAGGGCTAGAGTTCTGAGTATGTACTTCCTGCCCACGCGTACCTTTGAGCCAAGGAACGAGGAGAGCATTGCTTGGGTGAAGAAATGAGAAGTTTAAAATTTATTGCTAAAGAGGCACTCAGTAACCACCTGCACCAGCCCTGCTCAGCCAGGCGTTACCTTGCTGTTATTCCTGAGGAGGCATCTACCATCCCAGTCCCCAGCTTCATGTCAAGCAGACATCCTGCCTCAGTGCCTGGAGAAGGAACCATGACCTCAAGATGGAGAGAGTTCAGAAACTTTCAGGAGGCCTTCTGAAATATAAGCTAGAGTTTGTGGAACTGGTTTCTATACTGCATTTCTTACAGGCTCTGGCTGTAAATTATTCTGCTTAATTAATGTAAAAAAATACCTTTCTCAGGCCGTCAGAGATGATATGTGACACACTTAAAATTAAAAAGAGGCCTTCCTGGCAAACCAAAAAATCGGGTGAGTGCTTTAGGTTAGTAGATAGTGTTGCCAAGGGGAACGTGTGAAGAGACGTGGCTGAGAGGTGGCAGTGATGGTAACAGATGGTGTTGGTGCTAATTGAAACCGTGTTCCTTGAAGATCGGTTTGTAGGTGGCTAAAATCAAGTTAAAATGCATAGAATTATATCAATGAAATTAGAGAGGAGTGTAAACGATATGCTACATGTATTTTAGAAACCTAATCTAAAATTACCATGACCACATTTGCTTATATTTAAAGTCTCAAATTGTAAAAAGCAATGGTAAAAGAAGAATTATAATGCACAACCAACTAGGACATATACTAAGCTTTCTTTGTTTGTTTTTTGAAATGCTTCCTGCTTTTCATGTGAAAGGCTTTTCCTCCCAATGAAGATGGGTCTGATAAGACTTTTTTTTTGGGGGGGTGGGGGGTTAATGGGGTAAAATGTAATGTTTAGAAGAAAGAAAAATAAGAGAAATTAGGTGCTGCCTACCCCGTACCAAAATTTAAGTGGAATGATAGAGGTAAAAACTATAATTTGGCAGGGGTTACAGGAGTGATTAGATATTAACTTAACACTGAGAAACTGAAAGATTTAAAGTAGCAAACGTTCCAGCGAAATATTTTGGGGTCTATTGATGTGAGGTAGAGTTGAAGGATATAGAATAGTACTGCTGGGTTATGAGCTTGTAGATGAAACAGAGGAAACAAAAGAAGCTTAAAATAAACATATTCAGTATGATTCTCTTTATCTAAAGTTTTAAAATTGTGGTTGGGTGTGGTGCTCACGCCACTAAGTCTAGCACTCTGGAGACCAAGGAGGGAGGTGTGCTTGAACTCAGTTCAGGAGACCAGTTTGAGCAAGAGCAAGACCTTTCTTGATTAAAAAATGGAAAAATTAGCCAGGCATCGTGTCATACGCCTGTTGTCACAACTACTCAGTAGGCTGAATGGGGGAGAATCACTTGAGTCCAGGAGTTGGAGGTTGCTGTGAGCTATGATGACACCACGGCATTCTACCTGGTATGATAGAAGGACTCTCCATCTTAAAAGTAAATAAATAAATAAAAAGAGAGAAAGAGAAGAAGAAATGAGCAATGGTTAGAAAGGAGCACCGACGAGACCACCGTGATGAACTACAATGTTCATCTTCACTGAGTCATAGTTAAATGACATGTTCCCTATGTAAAAAGACATCAGACTTCATGTTTCTGATTTGCGCACTTAGAACAGGGCCCCTGGGGAGCTGTGATAACCTGTACAAGGGGCACCTAATTTAACCGAGTGCCTCAGGAAAGCCTCTTCATATGTTAGATGGAGTGTGGAGAAGTACAGGAGTAAGGCTTGCGGGGGAAAAAATGCTTAGATGCTCCAGAAGAAATTGTTGAATGACAATGTCAGGTAAGTTTTTTCTGAAGACTATGGAAATTCAGCACAGGCAGTCGCCTTCCTAGAATGCTGCAAGATTGCAAAAGAAAGATTGATGAACCCAAGGTACACTCAATATGATCACTGATAGGGTGATGTAATGTATTACTTAAAGATGAGTAAATATTGCAAGAATGAGTCTGGGTGAACAACTGGTTGTTGAGGAAGACTGTATTTCAGTGAATTACAAAAGAAATCAAATAAATCTAATAAACTTAGGTTACTATATGAACTTAAATTTATCAGCCTGTATTATTCAGACCAAACACATCCAGTGTGAACATTTTGATTAAATGACAGAAAACTAACTTTGTTTTAAAAGGGATGATATAAAGTTCAATCCAGAGCCAGCCTCCCTTTTCTAAGAAATATGGCTTGTCATTTAAAAATTTTGATTTTTGCAAAAAAGAATTACCTAATTCTCTCTGATTCTTTTCATTCACCCGGGCGATGGGCTAATATATTATCTACTTTATAAGGTTGTGATGGGATTAAATGTATTAATTCAGGTAAAATCTTTAGAAAAATGCATGCTATATAGTACCTCATAAAAAAATAACTAGTAATCGCTGTCATTGTTATTATATCTAAAAAAATATAATTGGAAATTTCATTCCATGTTTTCCAAGCAGCTTTTAAATTTTCTCACATTTTCTATCAATATCAGAATGTGTCTCCCTCACGAAGATGTATTCTGTTTCCTAGAATGTATAAATGATAGGGCCCCATCAAAACTTGTAGTGCCACAAGATATATATTGTGTGTGTTCTAAATAGATTTATTTTTCTAGTAGAATATAGTCTCTTATTCTTCCTCTAGAAGTTTTAGAACTTTAGGTTTAGCACAAAAGTATATGATCAATTTTAATTTAGTGTTAAATGTGGCATGAGATAAAAAGTCAGGGTTACTTATTTTTCGCACAGATTACCAGGGGTTTCAACCTCATTTTGTGGAAAAGACGACTTGTCTACTTAATTACCTTATATCATTTGTTAAAAATCCATTGCCCATGCACGTGTGGGTTAACTTCTGTTATTCTTTTTCATCAATCTAAATTTATTTACTTACGAAAATAACACATTGCCTTATTGATTTTATTTTCATTATACATTTTGAAAGTCAAAGTACCCCAACTCTTATTTCTAAAATTATGTTAGCCTTTCTAGATCTTTTTCATTTCCATATAAATTGTAGAATCAGCTTAGTAATACCTAAAAAAAAGGTGCATTCTGGGATTTTAATTGTATTTGTAGTGAATCTACTGATGAAATTAGAGAATTGCCACCTTAATAACTCTGAGTTTTCTGACTGATGAGAATGCTCTATCTCTCCCTTTACATATACATCTTTGATTTCTCTGAGTGTATTTTTGTCATTTCCAGATCTTTCATGGGGTAATATGACGACAGCTCTCGGAGCCATTCCAGCATTGCTTTGCAGGGTGGCCTAAGTGATGGTGTCAGTGCACAGCTTCCCAAAGGGAGTACATTGAAGGCAAGCCCAGTGACACTGAGCAATGAGGTAGAAAGCACTTTTTTCTAGGATGATTCACAAACTTAATCATTATGTTTTCTACTTTGTCAGCATAGAGATCTTTCTAGTATTCATAGATGATATTTTGTATTTCTATGGCATCAGTTGACCTATCTCCTTTTTCATTTCTGACTGAGTTTATTAGAGTCCTTTGTCTTCTGTTTCTGGTTAAGATGGCTAGTTTTACTAATTTTACTAATTTTACTTTTGCAAACGATCCCCTCTTGTGTTAATTCTATTTATTCATTTATTTGGGATTTCCATTTTGTTCCGTTCTGCTCTGAGCTTTGTTATTTCTTTTCTTCAGCTGGCTTCAGATATGGCTGTCTCTCCCTGTTCTATTTCCTTGAGATACGACCTCATGTCATTAAAGTATGATCTTTGCATCTTTTTGATTTAGGCATTTAAGGCCTTGTGTCAGCATAGGGTTTCCCCGTGCCCAGTAATGCCGTGATTCTTCCAGCATCCTACTTTGGAGACTTGAGGAAGGTGCAAGAAAATTACCTGGATTACCAGGCAAAGTCTCCCACTCTCTTCCATTTGTCTCTGTGCTAGGCTGATTATGTTGGATGAGGAGTCATGTGGGCACTCCCTCATGGCCACTATCCCAGGTCACACCTGAAGCCGGCCCAGTCTGACCCAAAACAATGAGCAGAGGCTTCACAGCTTCACAGGGCCCCAGGCTCAAAACTAGCATGAATTAAATACAATTCATGTGGCAGTTAATGTGTTAAACCTCAGTCATTTAGTAAGCCTCCCTCTCTGGGTAGTGTAATCAACAAGTGTTTCTCCGGTAGTGTGGCTGTATTTTTCTTCCTTTGTAGATGAGACAAAAAGTGTTGGTTCTCCCCTTGCCCCCCCTCCCCACCCCCCCACCCCCCCCACCCCACCCCCCGCTCCGTGGAGAGTAGGACTTTGTTTGGAGACTCCTCTGGGAATACTTTGTAACAATTTTTCTTCTTCCTTTTCCAGGGCCATGAGCTGATCTTTCTCAGATGTTCACCATGAGATTGGTGAATCTTCTGTGAAGTAAAACTCGCTGAAGTATTGTCCTTTGCCAGTACCCCCAGTGACTCTGTTCTCCAGAAATTTCTCATTCTCTTGTTAGTCCACAGTTAGGCTTCAGCAATCTATAAAAAAGGTTTTTTTAAAGTGTTTCTGCCAGTTTATGGCTCCTGGAGCTTTTACTCCAGGCCAAGGTCCAAGGTCCTGTAATTCACTGACCAATCTAGATTTTACTGTTTCTCTTTAAATATTTACTTGGTCCTCTATGTTTCTCACAGTTAACTGATGATTTTGATGTACAATTTGAAAAATTTTTGCAACGTTTTCATCAGTTCTGCTCGCTACCGGTCGGCCTGACCTCTCATCAGTGATTCTTTCTCTCCCCTTGAAAAGCATTGAATCCATTTGTATAGTGCAAATAGCATTATGCCCATAAACTTGGACTGATTTCACTTCCACTTTTTTCCAAGTATAACAAGAAATTTATTGCTTTTTTAATTGCTCTAAATCAAGCTCCCACATTCCCATGATAGCACATTAAAACACACAACAATAGTGAATTCCACTCAGCAAGACAAAGGCACACATCAACACGAACACAGCCCTGAAACACTGCTATGCCAAGGTATGACACCTTACCAAACTGCTTGTACTGTACTGCCAAGTAGGTGCACCATGGCAAGATCAAGAACTTAATTGTTAGACCTTGTGTATGTTGAACTTGCTGCAACTTCTCACTATGCATCTAACCAAATAAATAAAAATAATTTGCTGGGAAAAATCATGTTGTTGTCATTTTTGTGAGCCAGAATGATTCTAGTGCCTCTCCAGTGAAAATTAATTTTGGTTCCAAGATGAAAATTACATTGTGAAAATACTAATATATCTATTTAAGGATGTAGTCATCTCGTTGCTTTTTTGCCAGTGGGAGTTTTTAAAAAATTTTATTGTTTTATTTCAAATTAATGAGAGGGTACAAAGTTTTAGATTACATTGTTTCAACTCTAAGGTAAAGTTCAAGCTGCAGTTGAGCCCTTTACCCAGGGGGCATGTTGGACACCCTCACACTGTGTAAATTAGGTGAGATCCCATTAATTGCCCTCCCTCCCCCCCTCCTCCTCCTTCCTTCTCTCTTTGGTTAGACTATATTTGTGTTTTATCACTCCTTGTGGACTTGTAGTTGTCTATATATTGCTTTCACATTAGTATTGAGAACATTGGATTTTTTTTTCCATTCATGAGATACTTTACTAGGAAGAATGTGTTTCAACCTCATCCAGGTAAACATAAAAGATCTAAAGTCTCCATCTTTTCTTATGGCTGACTAGCATTCCATGGTATACATATTCCCCAGTTTGCTAATCCATTCATGGGTTGATGGGCATTTGGGTGGCTTCCATGTTTTGGCCATTGTGAATTGGGCTACAGTAACCATTCCAGTACAAATGTCTTTGTGGTAAAACAATTTTTTTTTTTTTTTTCTCCAACCTAGCTTTATTATTAATCATAAAAGTTGAGTCAGGTCCTTTGATGAGTACCCAGGGTAAGTACACCCCTATAACTCCTTCCTTCTTCCCTGAAAAGGAAAAAAAAATTCAAGTCAACTCATAGAGCAGGCT
>CAUYPK010165535.1:0-63894 GCA_963574355.1 Loris lydekkerianus | reverse complement strand
CACGGTAACTGGGAAAATGCCAGGAAGGCTATGTTAACCATTGTGATGAAAATGTGTCAAACGGTCTGTGAAGCTAGTGTATGATGCCCCATGATCATATCAATGTACGCAGCTATGATTTAATTAAAAAAAAAAAAAAGATTGTTTTAGATTACTTGTTTTATTTTAGTGCTCTTTGCACCCAATATGTGGAATAGGTTTGATAAAAAATATTTTTAATTGTTTCACTTACAAAAATGCTGGGAAATTTGGTAACTTAACTAAAAGTATTTCCACGTCAATAGATGAGTATTTATGGTGATGAATCATTCTTACTTCTTCTTTCCTGAAAGTTGATTGAATTTTAGAGGAGCTCCTCTTTCTTCAGAGCTTTGGTACCGTTTGAACCTGCAACCAATGTTCTCCACCTTTATGAGACCATTCAGCTGTTGACAAAGCTTCAGAAAGCACCAGCCCAGTTACTTGTGTTTTCTGAGAATGCAGAACTTTACTGAAGTAATGGGGCAGTCAAGGCTAATGTAGAAAGGATGTTTCTGGATCTCATGTGCTCAACTCCTTGCTTCAACTTGATCTTTGTAGTTGGAGAATTTGTAGATGCTCTAATCCTAGGGTTTGTTAAGTACTGTAATGTGAAATTCTACTCCTTTTTGAGGATGAAATTTATAGATCTTTCTGCTAATTGCAATCTGTAGATAAGCAAAGAGCCCTGAACATTATGTTGAATATTGTGTCTCACCTCCACTACCATGTTACACCCGGCTTTCTTCCTCCTGGGTCTATCCATAAACAGATCTTGGGAATGAAAATATTCATTATTTAAAAAGACCGTAGGATAGCTTTTTCTATGCTATTATAGAATGGAATGAAAGCTATGAAGAGTAGCTCTAGAGCTGACATTGGCTAGAGAGAAGAGATGTTGTTAAATGCAACCTGAGCATTTTCAAGGCATAGCTCAGCTCAGAGAATAAGGAGGCTGATGGTCTGTTTTAAATCACACCGTGTGGATGGTCAACCAGTAGAGAATCAACTGCCCATTGTCCTAGCCATCTCAGGGAGGGGCTGGGCAAGATTCTCCAAGGAATTGGCCTCACTGATAGGGTAGCTAGCATCCACTCGGTATGGGATCAGGGATTACAGATGCATTCTTAGAAACCTGTCTATAAGGGTGCAGATCTTGACATAGAGGATACTTCACTTTAGAGATTAGTCCAGGCATGATTCTGCTTTCATCACAGGCAACATGGCACAGTGACAAGAGAACATGGGATATGGAGCCAGGCTGCTTAGATTTGAATCCTGTCTACATTTTGTACTGTGTGATATTGGACAGGTTACTGAAGTATCTATATGCCCAAGTTACTCATCTGTGAAATGGGGATAATAATACCTACATCCCACAGAGTTGAAATTAATTACAAGAATTGAAAAGATTGAATGAATTTATAGTGCCTAGAACAGGACCTGAAATGTAAGAAGTACAACGTACATGTTTGTGTAGTACAATGAAATAGAACTGGGTACTGAGAATCGCTGATGCTTCAGAAAAGCCATTAGTGAGATAACGCCCCTAGGATATGGCTCTTCACTAAGGCCAAAAGGTTTTACTAATCATTGTGCCTGCCACAAAAGCCATACTTACCTACAGATAATCTCAAGGTTTTTCCTCCATCCATAGGTACATCCCCTAACTTGGAGGGGATGTCTCTTGGAAGGGCTTTATGGGGATTCTCTGGAGTGAGAGGGTGGGCTGAGTGAATGCTACTTTGAGCTAGAAATAGGGCTGTGTTCATGATTTTTTTTATTTTTTTATTTTCTGCTTTGCTTTCTTTGGATAATTCTTTCTCGAGCATAATATAATTTGTCATAGAATGATATTTTCAGTTACATTTTTTAAAACCAGAATTATTAACTTTCAGTTTACATGTTACTAAGAAGATATATCTGATTGTCAATTGTAGTTCAAAAGCAGGAAACTTTTTTTTTTTGTAGTTTTTGGCTAGAGCTGGGTTTGAACCCACCACCTTTCGCATATGGGGCCAGCACCCTACTCCTTTGAGCCACAGGTGCCGCCCGGAAACTCTTAATTCTAATGATCCTTTTTGGGGTGGGGGGATTGTAGACAAAGCACCTCATTTTGAATACAGCAGCAAGATTAAAGTGGACTTGAAGGTACCGTATACACTCGAGTATAAGCCGAGTTTTTTCGGCACAAAATTTGTGCTGAGTTCGGGTTTTTCGGCACAAATTTTGTGCCCAAAAAACTCGGCTTATACTCGAGTATATACGGTAAATTGAAATTAACATTTACCTGTTATTGTAACTCCGTATCAATTTCCATATTCTCAAATGCATTATATGGTTGTCTGAATAGTTGCTAAAAAAATTTGCAGCACTGTGATGTAAGCCTTTCACAATTTACATGTTGTAATTCACAAAACTGGATTTCATGGCTTGGTGCCTATCGCTCAGTGGCTAGAGCGCCAGCCACATACACCGGGCTGGCAGGTTCAAATCCAGTTTGGGCCTGCCAAACAACAATGACAGCTACAACAAAATAGCCGGGCATTGTGGTGGGTGCCTGTAGTCCCAGCTACTTGGGAGGCCAAGGCAAGAGAATCCCTTAAGCCCAAGAGTTTGAAGTTGCTGTGAGCTATGATGCAACAGCACTCTACCCAGGGTGACATAGTGAGACTCTATCTCAAAGCAAAGCAAAACTGGATTTAACATTATATGTGGCAACCATTTTTATGAATCCTCAAAGATATAACAATACTTGCACAACTGACAACTAGGGCAGAATGGTTTAAATCAGGGAGAAAGAACGTACTATGAAATGCTAGTAAGAGCCACGTAAGAAAATAACCCACATGTGTGAGGGGAACTTTTCCAATATTGTTATGGAAACATTAGGAGATCATGGTTGCCAGATTTCTCAACTTAGTTGTTGTTATCTTAATATAACAGAATTGGACAAATGTGACCATTGAGCTCTCAGAATTGGTTTTGAATTAGGTTTTTTTCAATTGACCAGTCTTAGTCAAGTCACTTAATTTCTTTGACCCTTAGTTTCCTTATGTGTAAATTGGAGATGATAATAGTACGTATCTTGCTGAGTTGTCATGAAAATTCAATTAATTCATGCATATGAAGTACATTACAGGGAAGGAAAATTTCTTTCTACCCTACGTTCTCAACCTGGGCCCCTAAAAGTAAAGAAAAAATTAATGAAAGGAAAGCATACAAATGGATTTAATATTAGTTTTATGTGGGAATTGAAGACCTGAAGAAACAGAGAAACCTGAGAAACAGAAACAGGCTTGATGAAGAGTAGATAGTCCTAGAAAATGTGATAGGATAAAATAGTATGCACTGAGGGCAGTAATCTGCAGGGAAACTAAGCAAGGCCTGCTCATTCAGATTCCGTTTGATACCCTTCCTCTTCAGAAATAAGGATGCTTTTTTTCTCTAGCTACAGGGAGGCCACCTCTTTAACGTGAGGGTCTGATGACCTGTTTCTAGGGGAAAAGATAAAGGGACATCAGAGAGTTCATTTCTTAAATTTCTTCAACTTGAAGTATGCAGTATTCCAAGGTATCATATTTTGGGGTATCCTAAATCCTCTCATCATAAATGTGCAATGTTTAGCTTAGTGCCTGGCACACAGCAAGAGCTTGAGAAATGATAATTCTAAGATTATGATAGCTCAGAAGATGTGAGGCAAAATTGTTAACTTACCTGCTAAATTATTTATGTTTTGTCTTATTCATTAACTGGGGCAATGATAATGGTTTTAACATGTTGTACCCTTATTCTTGCAAGTGGTCTTCATCATACTCTATACTCAGCAACAGTGTTTCCTGGCTGGAGCATTGGTGTGTCTATAGAATTTTGTGTGTGCGTGGGGGTGTGTGTGCAGGTAACTGTATTTTGTTCTGTTTTTTAACTTCAAAAATTTAGCTCTTATTTATCACCAGACCCTCTCTCTATATATACACATATATATGTGTGTGTGTGTATTTGTTTATTATGGGGGGACAGAATCTTACTCTGTCACCCTGGACCGGGTGCTATGGAATCAATGTAGCTCACAGCAACTCCAAACTCTTGGGCTTAAGTGATCCTCCTGCCTCAGCCTCCTGAGTAGCAGGCACCCACCACAATGCCTGGGTAGTTTTTCTATGTTTAATAGAGATGGGTCTCATCTTGCTCAGGCTCCTCCAAAACTCCTGAGCTCAAGCAATCCACTGGCCTTGGCCTCCCAGAGTTCTGGGATTATAGGCTAAGCCATTGAGCCTGGCCTATCACCAGAGTATAAGCAAAGAGGAACATTTCACTCTGTTGCTTTTAAATGGTTGGAAACTGTAACTTTTCTTTTTCCTTTTTCTTTTTCTTATTTTAATTTAGAGAAAAGTTACATTTTAATGTAGTAGTAAAGCCATTTATTGAATTTGGATTTTTCCTTCAGGAATAAATAAACACTTGTTTTCCAAGTTTGTTTTGTTGCCTTTTTAAAATGAAAGCAGTCACAGTGAATGGAATCTGTATGGATTGCTAACTCTGTTCTGGGCACTGGGTTTGGGAGATTGAGATAAATAATACCTCATCCTTGACATCTAATAAGGGTTTCACAGCATTAATAGTCTGTAAGATTTCCAAGTTTTGTCCAGTGGTTAGCTATTTCTATTAGTAGTCCATCCATTGATCCCAAGATGAGCCTGACTTCCCCTCTCAGATATTTTTGTATTTTTTCTTTGAAGTTTGTGATAGTAAAATTTAGCATATTTGACTATCTCAAGCATGAATTTCTGGTACTTTATAAGGCATTCTTTAATTGGGTTTTGAGCCTTGTTTCATTAGATTTAGCTCTGGTGGTACATGAACCAGAAAACTGAACTTATTTTTATTTCTTTCTTTAAGGGCTATTTTCCATAAGGTACTACTCTTCTCCTGTTGTGACTATTAACCTTTTTCAGTAAGCCAAATATCACATGATGCCATCTGGATAAATAATTTAAAATACACTGTCTGTCTGGAACTTGAGACAATTCAGAAAATTTTGCAATCACATATGACACATCCCAATGACAAAAGTGCTTGTAACCCATTTCTTCTGGGAAATTCCAGGGAATTGTCACAGTCTGCTAACTTGGTTACCCAGAATTTCGCACTTGAATTGGTATTTGGATCTTCAGGGGTGCTAGGGAGCCCAAACTATGGTAAGAGGTCAAAGAACATCCTCCTTATACTTACTAATTTTCACTTATATGAAAAGCAGCAAAGGGTACATCTTGAACAGAATCCAGGTAATTAAAAATCAAGGTACTAGCTCATCTCCTTTTTGTTATAAAAACCTATTTGAGGATCCCGAGTAGCAGGAGTGGGAAATACTCCACATCTTGCCTCCCCACTGGTTTTGAATAATATATGGCATTTGGAGCCACCTTTCTCTCTCTTTTAAACAATTATTATTTTGACTCTTAAATTTAAAATTTGTTAAAGAACCAAGCATATAATGGAACTTTTATTTTTAGGAGGGAGTCTTTAAGGTATAATACAACTTAATGGTGATGAGTTTGCAGATTTCTGATTATTTCTTTAACCTAGTACTTTTTTTCCTTGTGTGTTTAACATTAAAATTGGAAAGATATAGTGATACTCAAATTGGCATAATAGGTATACAGGCTCTAGTAATTATATTTGTCATATTCTTGGAAATTGTCAGTGTTCCCCCAAGTTCACAAATTAAAAAATAAAACTCACTGGATACCTTTTTGTTTTGTTTTAATTTATTTTTTAGACTCCCTTTCTAACTTTTTGGTCCTAGGTATTCTTTGTTCTGTAACTCAGATGTTCTTTGAACAATTCCTATGCTGATATCTCCACACTTAGGGCTTACTTGTCTGTCTTTTTGGATGGTCTTCTTTCCCCATCTCGGCTGGTTGAAATCAGTTAAATAGGTTTTTCCTAAGTGTTGATGGCCTAGCACTGTGCTAGGGGTGTGTGTGTGTGTGTGGGGGAGGGGGACGGGAATGCCAAGTAAAAACAAGACGTGGTCTCTGACCTTGAGGACCTCGAGTCCAGGGCTTCTTGAAAGCCTATCTATCTTCCAAACCACTTCCTTCACTAAGCCTTTTCTCATTACCTCAATAGAAGTAGTCTTTCTCCCCTGAACCCTAAAGCATTTTGTTTATGCCTCTCTTGTCACATTGATCACATTCCACTTTATAGTGTAGTTATTTGTGGTGAGGTTTATCTCCCTACTTGGTTGTAAATTCCTCGAGGACATATTTATGTTTACACATCATGGTTTAGAAGTCTACTTTCCACATAGTAGGTGTTTGATAAATATTTATTGAATTGAGGGGCCACAAGAATAAAAATCCTTGCTAAGAATTGGTGAGAGGATCTTGTCATATTTTAATGTTTTGTACTTCTTATTCAGTGCATTTGAGGGAATTTAATTCACAAATTCAGGTCTATTATAAGGAAGAAAAACAGAAATACAAATGCCTAGTTCTCTAAATTTAATGTGAGAAGGGTGGCTGGGGCAGGGTGGATATGGGAGACAGTTTCATGTGTACAGCATTGTATCATAAGGCAGATACTTAATTTCAGGAAACAGCCTAATGAATATGAACACTTGGAAAATTAGTTGCCCATTCCATTAATTGTTTATTTGTGAATGAAAGGGGCTAGTCAGGCTGGACAATTTCTTGGTTTCTGGAAATCGGTATGCTAAACTATCTCCAGATGTGGGGAGAAAGAACGACCATCCACATTTTATTGTTTTTAACACTTTGTTGCACAATTCACAATTTGAGCTTGGAGGGTTTTTTTTTTTTTTTTGCTTCTGCTTTTTGGCACTTCATTTTACTTTAGTGTTAGCTCTCTGTTCTCCTACCTCTTGAAAATTAACTATTAAAGTAATTTAAAGGAAACGTTTAGTAAGGTGCTTTTATTGAAGTTATGTGGCCTACTTAGAAGAAAGAGACTAGGTTATTTTTAGTATGGAGAAATAATTTTTCTATCTTGAGCTATTTGTTTCACTGCGAGACGTTTATGTGATAAATTCACATGTATGTAGCTATGAAAATTTTAAGTTAAATCAATAATTGTTCCTTTACTCTGCAGGTAGAATATTTTTAAATTGAACTTAATTGTTTGTGGAGAGAATTTGATAAACACCCTTACTGAAACTCGGATGGCATAGCTTTACGATGCTGCTCTTATGAGTCATTATTTAATGGCTGAATGCTAACAGATTTGCTTTACCTTAGAGTATGAAGTGAGACTTTTTTTTTTTTTTTTTTTTGAGACAGAGTCTCATAATGCTGCTCTCAGTAGAGTGCTGTGATGTCACAGTTCACAGCAACCTCAAACTCTTGGGCTTAAGTGATTCTCTTGCCTCAGCCTCCCAAGCAGCTGGGACCACAGGTGCCCGCCACAATGCCCAGCTATTTTTTGTTGCAATTGTCATTGTTGGTTAGCTGGCCCTGGCCGGGTTCGATCCTGCCAACTTCAGTGTATGTAGCTTGTGCCGTAACCACTGTGCTACCAGTGCTGAGCTAAAGTGAGACTTTTTTTTAAAACTTTGATTTTGGGGTGGGGGGTGTCTTTATGTGATCATTTAAACAATAACGCTGGCATCATTTAATTGCTGTATTAGTTTCACTGTCCCTACAACAGGTCATCTCAAATTCTTATCTTAGAAGCTAGTTGGGAACCTGGGTTTTGATTTATAATCAGTCAAAAATAACATTAGTTGATGACCAGGCTTGGATTTTTATATGTCATTTAAAAATGGCATTTGTGCTACAGTTCATTTTACAGCTGTTTTCCAGATAATTCAAAATACTGTGAAAGTCTCCTTCTGGTCCCTTAGGAAAACTATCCTATAAGCCTTTCCCTTCATCTGTAGGTTATGGAGGAAACTCTGGCTGGATGCTTTGGTGACTAATTTAAAGTATCTGGCAAGACGAATGATAGCGCCTTTCCTTTGTGTTGTGACAAATATATTTCGGCTGCAGTTTATTAACATAATTCAGCACAACCACAGACATATTGTACATATTAAAGCATAGAATTAGAACCATTTTTTGCACATCACAGTCTTTTCTTGCTTGTGCTTTTTTCTTTATTTGACAAGATCTGGATAATTGCTTCAACAAATGAATTGCTATGTTCAGTCTGTTTCTGTAATTTCATAAATTGTTTTCATGCTAAAACCAAGCAAGCTTTCACTGAGTTAATATAGAGAACCACAGTGTAATTATTGGAGCTGTATTATTAAAAAGTATGACAGCAATGACAGCTTAACTGACAACTACTTTCTCCTCACCTTATCATGACAAATTAAAAATCACTTTTAAGTGCCAGTGAGCAACCGAGCCTACTACACATACATCATCTTGAAAATGGGTATACACTCATAAATAATTATTTTAAGTATGTGTATGATGGTGTGCCCTGGGAAAAGACTCCTTGTCCTTATGATCTTCTGAATGTCACCATGCTTCAACTTTGAAGCTAAGAAAGAGGAGATCCTTTGTACTGTGAGTGTTAAGTTTACTACAAATTAGATGACTTGAAAAGCAAATAGATTTTTTTTTTCCAGTTCTACATGGTACTCTTTTTATTGATTCCATCTAAATTCTGCTGGGTAAACTAATCAGAAATAACTTCTTTCTGTTCCAGTTCACATGCCTTTAAAACACTGAGAAATTATAATCATTTAAGTATTTTGTTGGTTTCTTACTCCTTCAAACTCATATCTAGAGTCTGCTTTCTTCTTATACATAAGTTGTTGGGAACCTTAGATTCCTTCTGGGGGTATTTAGGAATGATGTTACTCACTGGCCATTCTTTTCATGTTTTAGTGAATTTAATTATAGTGGTGCATCTGGTAGCCATGAAAACCATTAGACAAGCAAAGAGGGCTCCCAAATGCTACTCTATGTGTGTAATATATGCTTCACACGAAGCATATCCTTCTGAACTTGGATTATTAGAGAACGTTCTCCTGTCCTATTATCTTTCTGCTTGTGGTGATGTGGTGTGCACAGTCCATTGCCACCCTTTCCTCTCTCTCTCCACTGCACTGTGTGATATCTGTAGCATAGGGCTGGATCTTTCCTTCACAGTTGGTGGAAGTTATATTTGCTCATACTATGTATGAAATATAGATAATTTGGTATTAAGGGATACAATGGAGGTGATTTGCCATTTTAGGGGCTTATGATTGTCAAAAAAGAGAAATTAGAGAACAATAAGAATAAAACAAAGCCAAACCTATTTTTCCCACCTCCCAATTCAGTCAAAACTGAGGATGGTGAGAAACAGGAGTTCTGGGAAACTAAGGGGAAGGTTAGAAAGACTCAGATGAGAGTTCAAGACATAATACAGAGATGAAGGGGAAGAGGGTAATACTTTTATGAAAAAGAAAAAGAACACCAAACTTTCTGGCAATCCAACAGAAAAGACCTTCCTTGAGATTAGTTTGGATTAGGAACAAGAACAGAAGTAATGCTCCACAGATAAATTCCATAGGCACATCCCTAGGTATCCAAATGACTAGTTTGTAGCCCATTACTGTGTACCTTTACTACCTGTAACATAAGGAAAGGAGGAATAGGAAATATCTCTCCATTTCCTTATAAAGACTAAGGATAAAATTCAGTCTTTTTAGCAGAATGGACATGGTTTTGGCACATACTTCTATATGTTCAATATTGAGCTTGTTTTCCACTTGAGTTTCAATTTTTTTTTTTTTTTTGTCCCAGAGCTTCTCAAGCTGACTTTCACATTTGGGCCATTAGACTCAGTTCACCTCCATAAAGCAAGACTAGGTTAGGGGGTGTCTATACATAATAGCACCCCACATTTTACCCTAAATCTATTGGAAATTATAATACTTCTTCACTTGTCTTGCAGCCCAAGTTGCTTGAGGATACTGTTTTACTGTAGCACAGAATAGGCATTTAGAAAATATTTGTTGAAGTAATGATTTCTTGCTTGAGACTTTTAATGTAAAAGCTCGCTGAGCCCATGAATAGTGGCTCTGAGAGGCAATGTGCTTTTCTTCAGCCAGTGATCACTTAGCCACGCCCTCTCCATCTCCTCCCATTCAAGTAACCTTCATTGAACTTTATGCATAAAGCCACATTCTAGGCACCAACGAAACAACAAAAAAGTTCAGAACAAAGACTAAACTTAAGTTGGGAAGGTGTGATATTTAGGAAACATAAGTACATAATAAAGCTGAATACAGTATTTTAGAATATGTAAGTGTACTGTAGAGCTTTAAGAGAATTTAGAGCATATTGGAACTCAGGCATGTAATAGAAGAAGGACTTATTTGACTTCACCTCTCTCAGTTCTAGGAAATGGCAAGTGTGGAAGTAGTGCCTCAGTTGCTTAGGTCTCCCTGACTCCCTGTCTTTGTAGGACACCTGCTTATCTATTAAGTGATGAGGGCGTATCATAATCTGTGAAGTGTATGACAAGGAAAGAAAAAGTGTATGACTGTGAGCCGTGTATTGTTTATGTCAGAAATTTATTTTCTTTCAATGCTTGCTGTGTCTAAGATGAGAATTAATAATAATAGTTTGGTTTACTTTTTACTGTGTGTCTGCCACTATATTTGGCTCTTTAAACAAAGTATTTCTAATGTATATAAAATGCTCTGAGTAAAAAGTAGTACAATTCCAATGTTACAAGTGAGGCATTAGTGGCTCAGAGATGCAGTTAAGTAGTGAGTACTCTTAAGAAATCTTTCTCTGCTCATGGAAAGTAGAGGATAAGGGTAGATTTAGTTAATCACAGGCTTACTACTCTTTTCTGGCCTTCCTTCCCCTGGTGTGAATTAGGTGCCTCAAGTTTCTTGAAATTTTGTTCACTGTAAGCAGCGCTTTGTGGTCCTTTCTGGCCGTGTGACCAGTGCTTGTACCGGGGGATTTCTGGTACCTGGAAGTAGCTAATAGCTATGAGAATAAGTTAGGGGTCCCAAGAACCCTGTTTATGACTGATTAAAAAACTTAAGCACACAATAACATGTCATGGGAACCAAAAAAAATTTTTTTTTTTGCTTATTTTGTGTTTTTTAAAAAGGTGTCAATTTCATTAATTTATAAATTAGGTCACTAGAGCTTCAGAATATTAAGGGGCTTTCCATCTGGAAGTCTTAATTACCTAGGCAAAGTAAGAAAACATAGCCTCAGATTTCAAGAAGACTTAAAAAGAATGTCATCTAATAATGAAGGCATGCATACAAAGTATATGAGCACATTAGCTCACTGTGCTATGTTCAAGTAGAGTTGTTTCTCTGTATATTATTCTTAATAAGATTGGTAAAGTAGGATAACCAAAGCAGTATTTTTTGCCTTTAAAATTTATTCTGTTAGAATATAATAAAATTGTTTATTTACCTTGGAATGTAGCCTTTATCAAAGCTTTCCTTGTTAAGACCTAGACCACCTGCCAAATGGACCACTGAGTTCAGAGTTATAACCAAGTTTATAAGTGTGGACTCAGTCTTGTGTTTCTTTTAAATGGCACCTCATAGGAACACAGTGCCTTTCCTCTACATTCCTGTATTGTTTTCTCCATCTCTCCTTGTTTTCTCATTCTGTGAGGTTTCAGATTACTTTTATTATGGTTAATCCCCTTTTAAAAATTGGATTTAGGCTTGGTGCCTGTAGGTCAGTGGCTAGTGCATCAGCCACATACACTGGGGCTGGTGGGTTCGAACTGGCCGGGGCCCACCAAACAACAAAGACAACTACAACAAAAAAATAGCCAGGCATTGTGATGGGCACCTGTAGTCCGAGCTACTTGGGAGGCTGAGGCAAGGGAATCACTTAAGCCCAAGAGTTTGAAGTTGCTGTGAACTATGACGCTACAGCACTCTACCCAGGGTGACATAGTGAGACTCTGTAATAAATATATATATATATATATATATATATATATATGAAATAAATAAAATGAAATAAAATCAAATTTATTTTCCCCCTCTAATCCATTCTTTACAGTTTTTTATTAACTTTTTAAAACTAGTCCCTTTAAAAATATTTTTCTCTATCCTCTCAAACTTTTATCTTATACACATTTTAAAATTCATTGTTCTCGTGTAAACTAATTACTTTTCTAACTTAGGACCTCAGACTTGCTCGTCTTTGAAGTTGTGTTTCCTTTCTTCTGTTCTTATAGTAGGTATTGAGTTCTTGAGGCTGGGCACCTGTAGCACAGTGGTTACAGCGTCAGTCACATACACCCAGGCTGGTGGGTTGGAACCCAGCCCAGGTTAGCTAAACAACAATGGCAACTACAACAAAAAATAGCCAGCTGTTGTAGCAGGCACCTGTAGTCCCAGTGAATTGGGAGGCTGAGGCAGGAGAATCTCTTAAGCCCAAGAGTTTGAGGTTGCGGTGAGCCGTGATGCCATGGCACTCTACCAGGGATGGTAGCTTGTGACTCTGTCTCAAAAAATTAAAAAAAAAAAAAAAAAAAAAAAAAATCTTGAAAGGTTAGACTAACTCTTTATTAAATGTCACTAATTATGTCAGTGGGGATATGCCTTGAATTTTAGAAATAGTTTTCATGGCTCTGCTCTTTCCATTTCATGTTTTCTTTATACTTCCATTTCATGTTTTCTTTAATTTTATCTTTGCATTCTTTCTTTGGCAATAAGAAAAACTATTCAGTCCACCTTAAACATTAAATAAGGAAAATAATTTTATGTAGCACTTGTTACTCATAGCAGTCATGCAACATGAAGGTTTTAGAACTTAGAGGTGGAGAAGCATAGTGGTGTAGAGACTAGGTAGGTTAGACTGGAAGAGAATCGTGTGATACTCTCCTGAAAGGATAAAGTCAGGGTTAAATGAGTTTATTTATTTGGAATGTTTAGTAAATGGTAAGTACATAAATAGTGTTACTAGTATTATTAAAATTAAACTGTAAACAACATGTGAAATATGCAAAATGAATAAAAATATAGATTTAAAAATACTAAATCTTGATATAGGATATTTCCTCTTCATTCTCCTTACTAATTTATTGCTGGTGAATTACATAAATGTTATATTAACACAGCTTAATATATTTAAAAAAAAATTTTTTTTTTTTTGCAGTTTTTGGCCAGGTCTGGGTTTGAACCTGCCACCTCCAGCATATGGGGCCAGTGTCCTACTCCTTTGAGCCAGCCACAGGTGCTGCCCCAGCTTAATGTGTTTTAAAGAAAGCAATTGTAATGTTCAGTGGCTGTTTTTTTATTCTTTACATGCATGCAGAGACATTATTTGAAGTCAGTACTGAAAGAGATTTGTCAGTAAAGAGTTTATTCTCTGCTTTTGTATTTCCCAAGAATGATGGGATTTGTTTGGTACTTATTAGTTTAACTAAAACACATAAAAACAGACTGACACCAGAAGTATTTTTATCTTTTGTTTTACCATGTCTGTTTTCTTCATGTTATTTACATAACATAAAACTTACCATTGTTAACCATTTTTTTATTTTTTTTACACATACATGTGTTTATTAGGGTTCCATTTTTTTCCTTCACAAAATTAAAGAGGCTTAAAATTTACTAACAATAACAATGTTTAAGATGAGGACTAGAAACAAAAACCTCATAAAGAATGAACGAACATAAATACATTCAGAAAAGAAATCAGAGAATTGCTGCTGCATCAAAATATTAAGTAGTAATAATAATAATAATAATGCAAAGAAAGTGACATTTGCATTGTCAAATAAGAGTATGTCTTTTATAGAATGCTTTAACTCTGAGATTCAGTACATTGTTAACCATTTTTAGTATAGGATTTAGTGGGTTTTGGTTTAGTTTTAACATAGTTGTACAACTGTTGCCACTATCTTATAAGATCTTTTTTAATTGAAAAGGATTTGTACTTCAAGAAAATTTATGAATTTTGCTTTGCAGTCAAATTATGTCATGAACCTTTTCTAAAATAAATGTAGCAATTCAGTGTTTCTTTTGCAAAATTAAAAGGTATTAGTGGCATGGCTAGATGTGGTTGCTTGTGCCAGTAATCCCAGCACTCTGGGGAGGCTGAGGCAGGAGGATCAATTGAGGCCAGGAGTTGAAGGCCAGCCTGGGCAACATATGGAGACAGACCCTCATCTCTTAAAAAAAGAAAAAAGAAAAATTAGCTGAGCACAGTGGTATAGGCCTGTAGTCCTAGCTGCTCAGGAAAAGAGGCAGGAGGATCACTTGAGTCCAGGAGTTCAAGGTTATAGTGAGCTATGATGATTGTGCTACTCTACTACAGTCTGAGCAAGACCCTCTCTCTCTCTCTCTATTTTTTTTTTTTTTTTTTTTTGCAGTTTTTGGCAGGGTCAGGTTTGAACCCACCACCTCCGGTATATGGGGTCGGTGCCCTACTCCTTTGAACCACAGATGCTGCCCAAGACCTTATCTCTTAAAAAAGAAAAACAAAGATTGTGTTGCCCTTAATGAATATGAATTGGGCATTGCTCCTCTTTTATAAAATGTTAAAAAACAAAACAAAACAAAAAACAACCCTGTGCTACAGAAAGAGCAAGGGAGACCAGAAAGAGAGAGGTGTTCTAATTAAGATAGTGCCTAGATATCTGCTTTGCATCAGCTTTAGAATGTTATATTTCTGTTGACTAAGCAGGGAGTTGTTAGTGTTTTTAAAATTGTAAACTAATTAGAAAAAGATAAAAAGAATTGAACATCTTGCCAACATCCAAATCAAATAAAATTCACTTATAATATTGTCTGATTTTATTTAGTATACAAACTAACTGTTTTATTTGTTAGAGCTTATATCCTTTTGTATCTGTTTATAATTGATTTGAAGAAGCAAAAATGGGTAATTTATATGAAATTTTTAAACATGTTAATAATCAGAACTAACAACATTGTTTTATAAAATATCTAATTTTTGAGGGTATTTGAGAGAAGTTTTAAAATATACCTAAACAGACAAATTTTAAAGAAATATTTAGGCTTGGTACCTGTAGCTCAGTGGTTAGGGTGCTGGCCATGTGCACTGGGGCTAGTGGGTTGGAACCCAGCCAGGGCCTGCTAAACAACAATGACAGAAATAACAAAAAAATAGCCTAGCCGGGCATTGTGGTGGGTACCTGTAATCCCAGCTACTTGGGAGGCTGAGGCAAGAGAATCACTTAAGCCCACGAGTTTGAGGTTGCTCTGAGCTGTGACACCACAGTACTCTACCGAGGGTGACATAATGAGACTCTGTCTCAGAAAAAAACAAAAAAAAATTATATCTCTGTCTTTATTAGTAAAGTCAGTTGAAGCTATGAAGAGAAATAGTAACTGTGGGTTTGGGTTGTTGGCAATAAAGTCCACCTAAAATTAAAATACTACTGAAAAAATCTTATGTTCTGCCAGATTTCATGTCACAACCTCCTTTTTAGTTTTGTCCAAACTGAAGCATCTTGGATCAGAAAGGATATTGTGATCATCACCTGTCTTTATAATGACCTTTGAGATCTGCTTATCAATAATAAATAATATTTATATACATGTATGTTTAATGTTTCAGAATAATACTCTTCAAGCAATTTTTAATTGAGGCAAAAAAATTGCTACTTTTTTGATGTGAAGTTAGGGTGAACCTGGTTGTTAAACATTTAACAAGTATTTATACTGGTAGCATTTAGTAAATCTGTGTCTGTTTTTAAACTCATATTTTAACGAATATGAAAAATTTAATTTTTTAAGCTGGTTACAAGTTTTCTTGTGTAATATTAGCATTCTAGCTGATGCTATGAGTGTAAATAGATTTTGACGTTAGCTCTGTAACAACATAGGCCTGTGGATATAATGCTGTATTAAAATCTCAGGCTCTGACTTTGCAACAAGGGTGTGAATATTTGTGTTTGCAGTGCCTGACTTCATCCCTTCCTGGACTAAGGAGTAGGATTACTTTTGCTTCTAGATAGATTTAACCTAATTTAATAGTGGTGTGACAACTGGAGGCATGAAGTGTAACCATCAACATCTTTTCAAAGAACAAAATGTTACTTCCAGAACAATTCCAGTAATGAAATTTCTTGTTTTTAGGGATTCCCAAAAGTTTCAGTGAATGACCCATAGAATGCTTTTAACATACACAATGAGATCACTCCTTCTATTTCTAAAGTATTTATTAATTGGTTATCATTTTCTTAGGTAATATTGTATATCATAATATTGGATTTAAGGGATACCAGAGGGGGAGAAAAGCAGATGAAATGAGGATTTGGCAGCATTCAATGATAAAAATCCATCTTCCTGGATGCTGTTAATACAGAAATGTGAAAATGTTCCTATCTGTCTAAGCCATCAGTTTCTGATGCACTCCCTGGAGGAAGTGGCTGAAAAGTCATTTCCACCTAATGGGTTGTTAGGTTGCCTCTGTATAGTAAGTTGGTGGTTTCAGCCCACTTCCTCTAAGACAAAGGTCTATGTCTCTAAAACCCCATCACAATTGACACTAATTGGCATTGCTGTCGGCCTGAGCTGTGAAAGTAGGTCTGAGTGGGCAAAGAAGGGCACACTGGTAGTGTGTGTGGCACTGTGGAGAAGACTTTCCCTCAGATTTTGCTAGTATGTATACTACATTTTGATTTTCTTTTTCATGTAGTTTATATCTTCTTCTGCATTGTTACTTGACTTGGGAAAAATTTGTTGAAAGTCCCTTGGCAGATTGCAATGTCATTGGAAGGTATCCACGTCGTACGTATAATGTTGGGGCTTGCAAATACTAACACACTTACCTGTGAAAATTTGTATTAAGTAATTAAGATTATTAGTAATAACTATAGTAAATAAATTCAATTTCACCTCACTTTTTTATACATCTAATAAACTAATATTTTGTTGTTTTTTTCTTAAACAAGAAGCCAGAAGAGGGCATATTAGTCTTTCAAAAATCAGTTTCAGAGCCATTTGGCCCAATTCAGTTACAATTACCCTAAATTAGGCAAAGGACTTGCTTTGTATTCATTAGGGTCAGGAGTGAAGGATTTAGTTCCTGCCAGGGGTTTGGAATGACAAAAGTATGAAAGCATAATGATTAGCACCTTCCCTTAAAAATTTTTTAATTATGTCAAATCTTGATGTATAAAAGAGGAAAGAGAAACATTACTGAGTGCTTATTATATAAGGGTTGGACTGTGCTGGGCACTTTACTATACATTACCTTTTAAAATCTACAGATATTATCAGACAACCCACACACACACCCCCCAACCCCCCTTAAAGAAAAGATTGGCTGTGGTCATTGCCAGTTGTAGGCAAGCTTTCTACTTTCTTACATGTATATTGAAAAACTAGTGAGTCAGGAGGGAGGAAGGGAATTACTAAGGAAATTGATTACTCATATTAATCATTTATGTCTTTTCCTTTCATCCATTTAAAATGAAAATGGATAGCCATTTAGGTACCCAGAGTCTGCCCTCCCTAGCTTCCTCTTCCCCTCTCTGCCAGTGCCAGGCTCAGGACTGTGTGGTAGAATCTTGCTTCACCAGTTGGCTTGGATCTCAGCTCCCTGTGAGAAGCTCTGCTTTCTAATCTTGGAAAAGCTCCTGAGGCCTTCCTTGGGAAACTATTTACTTCCCTCTTGATGTCTAAAGGGATGCAAAACAAGTTCTGGGATTTCCCTTTACCCCCAGGTCCTTTATGCAGAGTATCTTCTTGCATTTCCGTTCCTTTGCTTAGTTCTCAGCACAGTTTCTTTCTCTTATAGGTCTCACTGTAGTGTTAACAATTAACAGGGCCAGGAGGGAGGGCAAGGTAAGTGAGGTGCCCAGGGTGTAAAATTTGAGGAGGTGCTTCTTTTCAGGGTTGTACGAGTCAACTGGAATTTCTGATTCATTGATTCTAGATTGTGGCCCTGGACACCTGTACGTCTGTGAAGCACTACAGATGATTCTGACATACATTTGTTGTTTTTTATATTTAATAGATAAGGGTTTTGTTTTGCTTTGTTTAAAGAAGTGGAAACATTTGGCCTATAGCTTTAGGAAGATGAGATAGTACTGTGAAAACCTTAGCTCATTGATAAATCTTACCTTTAAATTACATAGTCCCATCACCCCATTTAAGATGTACATAATAAAAGATGCATCATCACTAATATTTGTGGTTCCCAAATTAAAGGAAGAAGCACTTCTACAGTAGTGGTATTATTAGCACACATTTTAGATTTCTCACTTATCTTTTTTGTGTTTTGTTTTCTTAGATGAAAAGGTAATATGTCTCAGAATTGTATTCAGAGAGCCTCAAGTTATTAACTCAGGTATAAGAGCTTCACCCCCAAACTACCTTTATTAGCTGATAACACTACCACTTTATACTACAGCTAGAACTGGAAGATTACCTGCTGGTCGTTAACTTTTTTAAATTAAACAAATGGATTAATTTGGAGGGTGGGGGAAAATCACTAATTTAACTAATAAACCCGGAGAATCAAAAATACTTTTCATGGAGATATATATTAAAAATGATGCCTTGGCAGATAGAATATGGGTAGATAAGCATTGGGTGCTCTAAAATTTGTTGTTCTCTGATTAAGGAATAAAAAGCTGAATTTGTCAGTAGATTAGTTGTCTAAAAGAAAACAATACTTTGCAAATACATGCCCACTTACAGTTCTACCATTTCTACTTTACTCAGAAGCTTACCTTCTGATAGCTGTGTCTTGGTGTTAAACAACTTGGACATAGGTAATATATTTTACAATTAGACTAATAGCTTCACATCTGTTGGATATGATTAAATATGAAATATTAAAATATGCTTATGCCAGTTCATGGATATTCAGATAATGTTTCAGTGAAAATCATATTGAATCATGATATCCTGATCTATTTATGGTTCACACAAGTGGAACATACTTACAGTAGTTGTGTAAATAGGTTAGGAACCAGTCCTCTTGTAAACTCTTGAGGTACTTTGCAGAAATCCATCTAGTGTTAGTTTCATAAAGAGCAGCATCTGTGGCCATCAGTGTAAGGTCTTTTGTGGATTATTTAAAATATGTAATGTGGTCTAGATACAGGTTTGATATACATCAGGGTTCTAAATGTGGGTAAGTGATAAATACAGTAAAACTTTGTTGGATGTCACTGTCTTTTGTCATTGTTCTTAGACAAAACTAACTTGTGTGTATTTGTTCATGAAGTAATAATTGGTTTATCCTATGGTACTCATTTTGAACGAGTGAAAGCACCACAGCATATGGAAAAGCCTTGTAAATCATCAGTGAAAAAATCAGATGTATGAAATTGTCAAACATATCTTAATATATTACTTTTTAAAATAATAACTATTTAATGAGCAGGATTCTATAATAGTTCAACTGTTATATTCTTTCCCAGAACTGGAAAACAGATGGGGGAGATTTTATCTGCCTGTGCAGAGAATTCATATTGAGTCTCTCAGACTACTCACCTTTACTCAAAAGACAAATGGAGGGAACCATTCATTTGGAGTAGGTGTTATAAAGCTGGGTGTCTTTTGTTATGATAGGCTGCTGTATGTTGTAGCTTTCGTTTACAGCTGCCTTGCAGCAAGGGAAAGGCAATATTGAATTTCTACTTTTTTTTTTTTTTTTGATCCTAAGGAAATTATAAATCTCTACTATACATGAGTAATAATTTAATTCTTCAAATTACCTGAATATGATTGACATAGCTCAAATGCCTAATCTCTCTGCCTTTAAAATTCAGTTGGAAGGAGCAAGAGGTGTATTTTTGTTTTGTTTATTATGCTTCTATGTCTTTAAGAGTAGCAGACTCAGCAAATGATGCCATGAATGCTTTGTCTTGGATAGACCATAAACATTTCAAGGGTTCTACTCTTTAATGTTTCAAGTTGTGTTTGTACAGGATAAATGGATGTTGCAAAGACTAAAGTTCTACCTGCAGTTGTCCTTGTGAATTTCTGTTCATTTATTCACATTTAAACCACAATTTATTTAATGTTTTAGTAACCCTTGAATCAAGGAAGAAAAGGGGCAACTTCCAGAACTAATTTTAAGGAAATAATATAGAAAAATACATATTTTGGTATTTGGCTTTTTAAAAAACAGAAAGTATTGTCATTTAATTCACAGATAGAGGCAGTAGATGTTGCCCCATAAAAGGACAAATGCATTGCTTGTAATGGAGCCAGTGCCAGGCTCTTGAGCATTGATGACTCTGTGTTTTTCTCTTTTTGATTTCAGGAAGACCATGATAGAAAGTAGTTTGGAAGTAGAATGATGGTAAGAGTTGAGGGGAAGGTATTCTTTACTGACAGACATAAGGTTAGAATGTTATTAGTGTTGCCTGGAACCGCAGCTAGGCATGTAGCCTTACAAGGTGTTATTTGTCGTGCATCTAGAATGTCTTCCCTAGGTGAGTCTGTTCTGCCACAGCCAAACCTTCCAAAAATGTTTACCTCTTTTTTACTCTTATCTGAAATTGGATAACCAGGCAATGATTTCTGTATAGCATCCTGCATATTTTAGAAGTGAATACGTGCTGGGTGTTCCTTGTCAATTTTATGGTTTCCATTTTTAGGAAGTTATACCTGGAATTTATAGATAATACTCAGTAACAGTTATTTTAGTAACTTAATCTCTCTTTGTTTAAAATTCACACAATTTTACAAATGTTATATCCACTGAAAAGCTTTATCTGTTTTTATTTTCTCCTGCAGTGTGATAATACTTAGAAAATCTGAGTACAATATAAATTATATATTGATAGCCTTTTAGGAGATTGGCAGAATTCAATTTCTTAGAAAGTTGTTACGGAACCGAAGGTTTGACAGATGAATGTAAAATGTCTAGCAAGTGATGTGAATAGCAACAAAGATTTTTATTTCATTTCTGTCGATTATTAATTTTATTTATAATTTACTATTATTAATTTTATAGGTTCTTATTCTCTTCAGGTATGCATATAGGGTCTCTTTCATCAAGAGGAATATATGTCTATGCTAAGAGACAAATTACTGGTTTGTAGACCTTAATTATTTAATGAAAAGATTCAGTGACATCTCAACATTTGAGATTTAAATCCTCAAAACTCGAGGGGTAAAATAGGATAACCAGGCATCGAACAAAAAGAATATCATCTTTATGTGATAGATAAGTTATATTAAAAATCGCAACTAGCTTTGTACATGTAGGAGCGGATTTATTCTGTATACTTAAGATTATGGGGAAAATGACATAAAAGCACATGCAGATAAAGCTTGTGCCTTCTGGTGTGTAAAGCAAATATCTAAATATATGTCTATTTGTGTCCACATGTAGAGTTAAAGGACACTTTTCCATGAAATAATGCATTCCTTTAGAATTGCTGTAGATTTTCATAATTTTTTTAAAACATTTCTATTGTAACCTACATCAAAAGGGCAGCCAGGGTTTTTTTGTGTCTGACTATACATATGCATTATAAAAAAGTGAGTCTGCTGTAATTACCAGTTTGCAGAGCGAATTCCTGCAGGGTTTGTACTCTCCCCATTAGTAAAAGAGATAAGTTGAAATGTATTAAAATTTCACTGTACAACTGGGAGTTTTTGTTCACAGTAAATGTGTTAATGTTTCTTCATTGCTTGACTGTTTGTGTTTAAATTTAGGCAGCGTGCCCAACAGGGACAAAATTATAGGATAAAGCTATGTATAAAAGAAAATCCTTCAGAGAGCACCAATAAGACTCTTTTTAAAAATAAGCAGTTACATATAACAGTACATGGCTGTAGCCACAGAGAAAAGTTTTATCTGTCTATTTAAGAATTATTGGAATTTTTCTTTCCCTTGTGTAAAAGTTAAGAGGACCTAGCTTATGTCAATAGCTAATACACTTTGATGTAAAAATATCCATTATTTTATTCAGTGTTACTCCTACAAAAAGAAAAACTATTCTTTTTTGTTGTTCTTATGATGAAGGGAGGCTAATAGCATTTTGAGAGAGAGGTGATAGATCACATTTTCTTCCCTAGTAATGGAATTCTTGCTTGCTAAGAATTCTAATTACAGCCTGTTACATTTTTGGAGTATTTTTCCTCTGCTTTTCTTCGTTGCCGTGAACTTAATAAATACAATTACTCACATAGATAAGTGTATGTTTTAAAAAATGAATATACAGCCACTATCACCTAGGATGAAAATACAGGATAAAGGGTCCTATTTCTTTGCAGTTTAGAGAGGGCAGAAGTTGCAGTTATCTATAAACATTAGCTATATAGGCCAGCCACTCCGCTCTCTCTCTTAAATGCTGAAAACATACTGTAGTTTTTACTGTTTACGTTTTTCAGTTTCTTCTGCCTGCTTTTCTTCCTTTCCTTTCCTTCCCCTTCCCCTTCCCCTTCCCCTTCCCTTCTTTCCTTTCTTTCCTTTCTTTTGCTGTTTTTGGCCGGGGGTGGGTTTGAACCCACCACCTCTGGTATATGGGGCCAGAGCCCTAGTCCTTGAGCGCTGCCCATCTGCTTTTCTATAAGTGAAAATGAAAGAATTTGCCAATAGCTATATGCTGTCTCAAACATCTCAGAGCCACAATATAAACCATGTAAAGAAACAAAAATAAAATAGAAAATTTCATTTTGAAATGTTGCTATCTTAGAAATAATGTTTTGTAATTTATTTAATGTGTATAGATATATGGAGAAGGGAGAGAGAGAGAGAAAAGGTATGCATATGTGTGTGTGTGTGTGTTAGTTATTTGTACCCATCTGGTCATGGTTCTATAGGAAAATATGAAAATCCCCTGAATATTTCATGTTGTGTTATATAGGTTTCCTTAAGGAAGTATATTTTTCCCCTTAAATACTTTTAATATTTAATTTTAATTTGCCCCTTGAATATTTTTCTTAAATAGGTTTATCCACCTCCCCCATCCACACCAAAAAGCATTCAGTTTTTATTTCCTTCTCTACACTGTTATTTAAAACACAAATTTTTAACTGATAGACCTTGAAGTTCTTCAGAGCCATTACTTTTCTTTTGGCTAATTCGTAGAAAGGCGCCATATGAAAATTGAATTTTTGATCTGATGGAGTGATTCTTGAGTTCTTATGAACCATTTATAGTCTATCAAGTAAATCCTTCTTAGTTCACGGGTTATTGACCCAATGGACCATATTAGCTGCTTCGAAGCTGTTATAGCCCATTATGTTGATTCAGCTGACACACATGTGAACTCAGTCCACATGGCCACGATGACATTAACATTGTTCTGGAAGATCCTTTTTTTCTCCCACAAGGCTTTCTATTTATTTCTTAATTTTCAAGAGTTAGCTCAAAGTTCCTGACAACCATTGCTAAGTCTCTCACTTTGCTCAGTAATATTGAAGCATTTGTTAGCAACTAGAAGATCTGCTCTTTCCTGCCTTTCTCTGTAAGTATATGTCTTTTTTTTTTTTTAACCAAGTAATCTTTAATAGAAAAAAGAGCATATTGTTTTTGCAGTGTGCTCTTGAGAACATTTTACCCTCAGATGGTTGTAGATCCCATAGAAATTTGTGGAATTTCTTTGAGCATTTGAATTTGAGAAAAACACCTTTTACAAGAAATGATAACGTTGTATTTTTAAAAAACATATTACCTGAGAGGTTTCCCTTGGAAAATTACTGTGACTCTAGCCACTGGTAAAATCAAGATGTGCCTTCATTGATTTATATGAAGCTCTAATGAAGCCAGTGCAGGTCTCAGCACAGACTGCAGGGGAATCTGTGACCTTACATAAATAACATATAAGGGGCACTAGACTTTTCATCATATCATTATATTTATTTGTAATAGGTATGATTCCTGTGGTGATACCTGCTTTAGGCAAAGAAACACATTTTTTTGTAATCAGCGATAATAACGATGTACAGTTAGATGTACGTGGAAAGTATTAAAATGTTTGTTGAAATGTGTTGCTAATTCACAATCCCAAGAAAGATATAAATAAAATGCTATATAATAAACCAAGTATTCTTGGGAGTACTTTGTCTTACTTTTGCAAATTTTGACTTTTTTTTTTTTTTGAAACAGAGTCTCACTATGTCACCCTCGGTAGAGTGCTGTGGTGTCATAGCGCACAGCAGCCTCCAGCTCCTGGGCGTAGGCGATTCTCTTGCCTTAGCCTCCCAAGTAGCTGGAACCACAGGCGCCTGCCACAACGCCTGGCCATTTTTTGTTGTTATTGCAGTTTGGCCGGGGCCAGGTTTGAACCTGCCACCCTTGGTCTATGGGGCCGGCACGCTACTCACTGAGAGCCACAGGCCCCACCTTCAAATTTTGACATTTCTTGATAGAACCATTTAAAGACTGCATAAAATAATGTTCTGAATCACTTTCTTCATCTAAAATGTACCACTTTTTAGAAAATTCTAGTGTAAATTGTTAACTGCTTACTTAGCAGTTTATTCTACCTTTTCAAGTTGCTTAAAACTTTACTCATCCCTCCCTCCTTTCCGTGCAGTTTTGTTCACATCTCTAATTAAGTCATAAGCTCCTGTTGGAACTGGAAAAATATCTGAGGAAATCTCATTGAGGAGGAAGGTAGCAAGGGGGATTATTCTTCCTGTTTCCTCTCATACCCAGGCAGAGTGGAAAGAGCCCTGGATTACTTGGCTGCAGCTATTTAGGGACATTTCCAAGCCCCATTTTGTGTTGCTTGAAAAATCTCTCATTTCAGGGATTGTGATGATCTGAGAATGTATTGAAGTATTTGAAGTATTATGCAAGCTTCATAGCACTCTACAAACATGGGATGTTACTAGTCTCACAATGTCTGCCTCAGTTGGTCTGGATAATCAATTGTCATTTGAAGTGTTAAATTCTAAAATGCAAGTTTTCTCCCTTGTTGCTTCACTGGTGTAAATTTTTTCACAAACCTGGAGAAGTAAATCTAGTTAAAAGGTCACCTACTTTTTGCTCTTGCTTGGTAAATGGATTGATTACAGTGCTTTGGCATTTGAAATAATGTGACCAGCTCCTTTTAGACAGAGGATAAAGATTTAGATAAAGAACTCCTTTCTTAAAGGAGCCCTTCACATATCATCTAGGAAGGGAAAGTTATCATAGAATTGGGATGATGTCTAACATTTGGCACAACTTGGGACATCTCCTTTACCTTTCTACTAGGTCACCAAGGTATGGGATCACCATACAAATCATTCTTATCTGGATTGGAGGTGCTTTTGAAATATACCAGAATTTAGGCTTTATCTTGTCTTGCTTCTTGGCTTAATGAGGAATAGTTTCTTTGTGAAGTGTTTAAAGGTTTATAAGTATTCTTGCATCTCATTATAAATCCCTTATTAATGTCTTCCCTATCATATTATATTAGGAATTGTTTTCATGAAGGCCACAGAGAAATGTAATCACATTACCATCTTTCAAATTGCATTAGTGAAAATGAGTAAAATGTATATCAATGGAATAAAAAACTGCTGATTCAACATTAAGGTGTGAAATGATTATTACTTAGCATTCATATGATATCATAGGTGGCTTTGGCTCCTTATGTAAAGTTGTATCTTCTGGTAAATACAGACTGAGTTTAGTTACAATATGGTTTTTTTTTTTACAGTAAGCTAACCCCTTATTTTCAATTTGGTGATAGGTATGTTCATGAAAAAAGTAATTCCTTTCTAGTTATGTTATCACAGCAGCCTAAGTAGTCTGTAAAATTTAGTAAGTATATAGGCAGTAAGTGGCATATTTTAATTGATAACTGTTAGGTCAGAAAATAAAGTATTTATGCCCAAATTGAAATACCTTTTTATTTCATGTTTTTTCAATACTAGTAATTGCCTAACAAAATAGCTTATATTACCATAGGCCAGATGTAATTGAAAAAACATAAACACATACACCAAAGCTTGCATATGCTTTGATGACATAGAAGCCTGGGTATTTTCCTTATATAATTGGCTATATCCCGCTGTTGATTTTTACTCTGAGTTTCTAAATTATTTAAATGAGGCCTTTCTTATGTCTATTGATAGTAGGTTGTGATAGGAAGGTAATGACTACAGATGCGCTCGTTGGATCTGTGTCTGTGAAAATTTATGTGCCTATGTGTGTCCCTTTCTCCCTGTTCGTATTTATGTATTCACATAGTCTAAGAAACATTCACACTCGTATAAATACACATAGCTCCCAGAAGTTTATGCTTTTCTGTCTTTGTCCCTTTTCCTGAACCAAGTTGGTTTCTTAACCTTTATTGAAGCAATTTTTTCATCACAGTAAATTGAGGAATGTTTTTGGTCATACGAATGGCAAAATACCATTATCAATTCTTAACAAATTTTTTTAGTTTTTTAATACGTTGATCTTAGTATTGCTGAGCATTATAACTGAGAGTTTTTATTTTTGTTTTACTCTCAAATTTTTGAAGGATGCCTTAGATTCATTTACAATGTATTTATGCATTTGAATATTAAAGACCTACTAAGTGAAAGACATATATGCTGCATTCTGTCTCCTGGGGAACGATATCTTACGGAATTAAATGGTTTAACGAAGCTGAAAGAAAGTAGGAGGTATGATGGGATTTTCTCCCCCCTTTTAACTAGCTTTATTGAGATATATTTCACAACATATATTTCATCTATTTAAAATATATAATGTAATGTATTTTAGTATATTTGTAGTTATATAAACCATCATCATAGTAATTTTGGGAACATTTTCATTGCCTCAAAAAGGAACTCCAGACCCTTTAGCTGTTACCCCCACCCCTAGGGAACTTTACAGATTTCCTTGTTCTGAACATTTCACTTAAATGAAATCATGTAGCATTTGGTCTTGTGTGACTGGCTTCCTCAACTTAGCATAATATTTTCAAGGTTCATTCATGTTGTAGGAAACCATATTTCCTTTACATCTTTTACATCCATTTTTCGGTTGATGGAGGGATAAGGCCTTTTATTTATTTATTTTTTAAGTCATTTGTACATAGATCATAAATGCATTTATGCCATTATGGGATTCGATGTGTTGATTATTTGTACAAATTGGAGCGCTTACATCCTAATCAACATAGCTTTCATCTCATTTACCCAATTACAGCATTAAGACATTTGTGTTCTACACCTGATAGATCCAACTTGTACTTGCATTGTGCTCCATAGGTGTGATCCCCCTACTAACTCTCCCTCTATCGACCCACCTCCCTCCCCTCCCCTCTCCCTGGATGGTGCCTTTTAAAAAATAAGGTTTTAAATCTCCTGATTTTTAACAGCAAATACTGTTCAAAGATCAACTTTTCCCATTGAATCTCTTTCAGCTATTTTGAACGTTTTTATTATGAAGAGAATGTCTTTCCTTTGTTTGTAACTTTTTTTTATTGTGGTGTTTTGTTGAAGTTTAACCCCGTCTGAATTGCCCAGCTTTTTGTCTGCACCATATTGTTTACTGTTTAAACCACTGGCATCTGGCCTTTGTAGTGGGTCTGGACAGATTCATGTGTTTTCAAATCTTGTATCTCAGTCATAAGATCTAATGCGTTTTCTGTTGAAAAGACACCAAGAAATTTCAGAGCACATTAGGGACAACAAAATGATCATTTTTTGCCAGCTTGCTATTTCTTCATATTACATTAAAAACAATTAGACAAATGTAAGGAACCTTTTTATGAAAGGTTATTTTTTTTTTATTTTCTAATTATGTTACCACTGGGTAAGATACACACTTTAGCCCTAATTTTCTATTACATGAGTGGGTTTTGTAAGGAGACGGAATAATTTCATTGATTTACTCTTGCTGTTATTACTATTACATTATGAAAGGTGGCATTTACTTTGAAGTTTAACCCTCTTATGGGCCCTTAGCTTTTAGAGTAAGCTTTATAATCACTGATAATCACTTGTCAACTGTGTGTGTTGCCCATTCAGACTCAAGTTTATATTTTCTTTGTATAAATATAGAAAATAGGCCCATCTTACTAACACTATATAGATTTGTATTAGTAGCCTCACAGTCAGCCTTAGGTAGACTTTTTATGTTATTCATAAAACTTCTGTGCAGGATCTTTTGGTCTGTGTTCTGTGTCTATGGTTCACATCTTTTTGTTTTGTTTTGAATATCTGATAGCAGAACTCTTAAGTACAAATGGTTATTCCTCTACTTTCATCATATATACGAGTTTTATATTTAAATAAAAATAAATTTCTCATGCAGTTGTGTAGTTCTTGTTGGTGATGAGTAAGCGCAGTACTTGCCCACCATGCAAAGAAATGCAAAATTTCTTTGCTCAAGCTGTATTGTGACTTGGCCAAATTTAGGAGGCTGATTTCTTCGGTAAAGGCAATATTACACAGATTTTCCAAGTCAATTAGTTTTACATGTTAGCCATATGAAAGCAAAAAGGAAAACTTTCCTAAAAATTATACAGGGAGATATTTTCTGGCTTAACTATCCCTATTTACTGTCATGTCTTTGTAATTGATACAGAAGATGTATAAATGTACTTTTCTCCTCTTTGTAGTCATGTACAAGATCACTTTCTTCATTTACAATGCTTTGTAGCCGTTACTTTGTAATTAATGCAATGTATTCTACAGTGATCCTGCAATCACTAGCTTTCAGATTCATTACAGGTAATGTTCTATTCCACCCTTTTCCCCCTGGGAAAGAAATCTTTGAAGAGCAGTTTTTCTACCCAGTAAAAAGGGTTCATTTGACCTTTGACACCTTTGACCTTTTATTCTGGGACATGTGTATATTCAGAGGTGAATAATATATGAAGTAATGAAGTACTACCAAGTTAATTATAACATAGACTATTTTGTATTTTCATGGAGAGTTTGCCGGTTTTACATTTTGATGATATCTATATGTGATTTTTCAAAGTAGACGATTCAGTTCAGTAGGAAATTTGTTCTTTCCTGGCAAATGTTATAATGGAATTTTATTTTATTATTATTTTTAGAAATTTGTTCTTGTTAAAAATAAAAGTGGTGAACCGTGTTTCTGGCAATCATTACAGTCAATTTATTTATATACCTAGATTGTAACACTTAAGTTTACAGTAAAGCTGTTGGGATAGAATAGATACTAGAGGAATGATAAGCTTTTTCTACAGTTTAATTTTAATGTAGGTCACATACTTAACTATTAAACATTTGAAAATGTTTCAAGTAAAATTTCATAATTCAATTTGTAAATCTTGCTATATATTCCCTTGACATAAGCAGGGAGAAAGCAGATTTAAGAAGGATTTTTGTTGTATATAGGAGATTGATCAGAGTTAACGAATACAGGAAGGGAGCTCCTTGCAATTAGGTTGTTTTGTAGAAAACCAAAACACAGAATTAAATGGGTTTTATTTTTAGAGTTTTTTTCCCCCCTCTTTATTATGATTGTTACTTTAGAATATGTGTTGTATGTTTTTATTTGCTCCATGGGTTTATTTTGCCTTTCGTTGTTTTGTGTCAGATAACTATGGTAAATGTTCCCAAACCAGGAGAAGCTAATATGAGATTTATTTATTAGGCTCTTATATAGTACTTTGTGAAGTAACTGAAGCAACAGTTTGTGCTTTCCTGAGAAATACCATTTTGTAAGAAGATTGCTGTTCAATACACATAACTTGCAAAGTTCAAGCCAGTTATGAGGCATAATAAAGTAAAGAGACTTCAATTTTAGTGATAAGCTTTGGAACTCATCCAAAATACTTACAAATGTACATTTATTTAATATTCAAATATAAACATATTACTGTCTGAACTTCAATTTTTTTTTTTTTACAGAATTATCCTGCTTTGTGTATTTTGTTGTACTTTTAAATAGGAATATTTGTAATTTATTTTTATTGTATATTTTCTTCAGTTTTCCATTTGTAATGGAAATAAATTGAGCTGTGATTGGAAAATTTATCTTGCTCTCCATTACATCATCTAAGAGCTATTTGTAACACACATAAACATTTCTGAACCCTAATATTAAAACAGATAATGATCTGTATACCCACCTTAGAGGATTATACTATGAATAATATTATGTATATCAAAGTGTTCATGTATTCATTAAGACTAAAATTATATTAAACATTTTACTATGTATTGGCATAAAATAATACATGGGGAAAAATCACAAGGGAAAATCATAATCATTTAAATATAAAATGTGGAAAGCATTTAGAGGCCATAAATGATTGTCATTTATTGAGCTTTTACTGTTGTCAGGCAGGGTAACACATACTTTATATTTATTATTTCATTTAAGTTTTTTGCCATTGTTGTAATGTCATTCTTACTATTATTTTGCAGATGAGGGAAGGGGCTCAGAGAATTATGGATTTCTTTAAGTGCCTTTAGAGCACCTGTTATGATATTTGCCACTATATATTATAAGTCCAAAAGTCATTCATTCTGTCTTACCATCATGGAGCTTAATCCTAGAGGGGGAAACAGACTCAAATCAAATATCACACAGATAAATGTAACATTTACAACCTGTGATAAGTGCTGTGATAGATCCATTAGGATATAGGAGACTTAATGGAGAACTTGTTTTGAATGGGAGACAGGGCACTTGCCCTGGGGAGTGAGTGATCCTTGAATTGAAATCAGAAGGATGAGTAGCACTTCACAGTGCAAGTGGGGATTGGAAGGTGGGTGCATAAAGAGGATTGGTTTGGAGAAATAGAGAAAAAGGCAGTGACAGGTCTGCTAGTAGGAAGAAATGGACAGAAGTTTGACAATAACTTCAGCAAAGCAAACGGCATACAAAAAGAGATGTGGGACACTGAGAAGAGAGAATATTCATTGAAATAGGGAGGAAAGGGGAATGGACAGGTTGTTAGGAGCCAGTTTGAACAGGCTAGAAAAAAGACAAATTGTGGTAGTAATAGTGAGAGTGGAAGACAGGAAAGGTAGAGATAAACATTTTTGGAGGAAGGCAGAAAGAATGTTATTGAAAACACTGGCCCGTGACTGCCTTGGTGTGATTGTAACTTAAGATTCCTAGTTAGTGGCATGGAGGACTCACCCAGACTTGGGTCTGATTCCCGGATCTGCGACTTTATTAGTTGAGTGACTTTAGGTAAGGTAGTGAATTATCTCTACCTCAGTTTCTTCACTGGTGAAATAAAGGCAATAATTAACAGTAACAACTTTATGCTATTTTCTGAGGATTAAAGGGTCAATATTTGTAAATTACCTAAAGGTCTAGAAAATGGCAAATATTCAGTAAATCTAGCTATTATTAATTATAACAGGTCATGGTTTGCTGTTATAAATAAACAGAAAACTTGGTTTGGTAGAGAAAAGCATAGAGGAATAAAGAGGGAAAGATGGTGCTTCTCAAAAGTGTGGTACGGGCTCCTTCTTGTTCTCAGGGTCTCTCTCCTAAACCTACCAGACAGACTGTCAAGTCCTTGAGCATAGAGACAATACCAGTCGTTTGCTGCCACTTAAAGCAGTACCTGGCTCCAAAGTGATGGTTTTTGCATAGTGATGATATTTGAAGCTGTAGGAGGGCATGAAGTTGCCAAATTAAGGAGTGAAGAGCCTGGCCATGGGAAACACATGTATTTGTTTACAATGGAGAGAGTGAGCAGTTGCTGCCAGAAAAACTAGGATAGTAAGTCTCTACTGCCTACGAGTGAAGGGGAGTTAGTGCCGCAAGCTGCATCAAAGTCTGGGACAAGGAAACTAAAAAAAAAGACCAGATGTAATCCTACCTCTAAGAGCAGTTTCAAGAGAGTATGGGGGCAGGATCCAGATCACAGAATTAAAATGTAGGTGGTGGTGAGGAAGTGAAACATTGGTTGCTGGGTGCATGGATTTCTCCTTCAAGAAATTCATGGTAAAGGTAAGCAAAAGAAATAATTACTTTGAATAAGTTGAAGCCTTAATAAAATTTAAAAGAATTTAAATATAAAATAATTTTTGCTATTACTGGGGAGTTGAGGAAAAGCTGACCATGTAAGAACTGAGGAAAGAGTTACAGGGCACCTTTGATGGTATAGGGTCCTGCCTCATCCAGACCTGAATACTAATATCTGCCTATGTAAGTAGGGACAAAATCTGACTGAATTTCTCTTCTTTTGTTCATCTCTGCATTTTCAAACTTCTAGTTCAGATAATGTAAACACATACAGTATGGTCTTGTTCAGAGTGCCCAAAAGAGAGTTAGAGATGTTCAGACATGAGCTGAATGAAAGAAGCAGCAGATGTGCTCAGAAGAATGAAAGCTTATTCATTTCTGCTCTTACTGCATGTCTCCTTGTAACACATGTACATTTTTGAGGCTTAACTGGCTTTGATAGTTTTATGATAATTTATGTTTTTTAAGTGTTGGTAAGTTGGCAAGTGATCACATTGGTTCTATTTAGTTGTGAATAAATAGTATGTCAAACTTTTATGCCATTTCAAAAATGTTATTTAGAATAAAACTTCCTTTGAAGCCACAATAGTCTCTTAACTCAAAATATTTATTTAGACCATATTGTTTAAATATATGTAATTCCCTTAAGGGACGATTGTAGTCTATATAAATCTGAATTTAAAACAAACCTTCTGGAATTCATGGAAATACAGAATGGATATTTCATTGCTTAAGTGTTTATATACAAAAGGAGTTGAGGTGTTCCAATGTTTGTATGTTTAGGTACAAAAAGAGTAGAATTTATAATAAGGGTTGGTGATCTGAGAAGTTTTAGTCCCAAATGTACCAGATGTATAAAGTTATGTAGGAAATCAAAATATTTGTATCATAGACTAGTAAGTGAATGAATGATTGAACCAGTTGAAAAATAAGTATACATAAAAGTAAATTCACACTCCTAATTTGCTCTGATGTTGAATATAACTATGATTAAAGTTGATGGATGTATGCTTTAAACACAACACAAAACTAGGATATTCTTGTAAAATAATTAAATTTCAAATTAACAATTTAAAGTATTTATCTTATGCTGGAGTTTGTATTTAGCTGTCTTGAAAGATCATCTTTTTTTATTGGTTCTTCTTTGACTTTGTAAAGCAGAGGGTATTGTTTTAAGCATTTATGAAGGACTTCTATTATTGAACTTCAAATTATATAAATTTTTTTGTTGTTGTTGAAGTTTCTGGTCGGGGCTGGGTTTGAACCTGCCACCTCCGGCATATGGGGCCGGCACTCTACTCCTTTGAGCAACAGGAGCCACCCATATATAAATGTTTTAATGTCAACATAGGTCTCATATCTACATTTATTATTAGTTTGTCAAGTACCTTGTTTTATGTGGAAACACTGTCTCCTAAACTCTGTTTTTTTGGTCATTGTACAATCAAGTTGTGAATTCATTAAGCAATGAACATGTTACTTTAAGAAACTGTCTCGAACCTGGGAAGTTCTAATATGTTTCTCAGTCAATAAACTATTGAAATAAGAACTTTTGGAAGAAACATTCCCCCTTATAACCTACGAATTCCTTTAATCACCAATAAACATAGCCAACTTTCACAAGGTACCTAATGTGCACTTGGATCACTGTTGACATTGGAAGAGAGACCCTGAAATATCAGGCAGATTATACAATTGAATACTTCCTGAGAAAAAAAACAGAAGAGCAAATTAGGGATGAGGATGAAATATAAATGGAGTCCACAGTGAAGACTCCAGCATCTGATACCAAGTAGGGATCCACAGATTTAATGGTAATTAATGAAGAAGAAATATTTTACACTTATCTGATCCAAAGCACAGGGAATAGTAAAAGCCCATTCAATATTATTCTCAGTAAATGGAATTTGTCCCAACCATGTTAACAATATCTAAAATATTGCCTGTTACAAAGGAGACAATTTATCTAAAAGTCCAAATGGTTTGAGAAATAGGAGTATCTGGATCTGTGTGAGTGTGTCTTTTGGGTACAGAGCTGTGGTGTCAGGTATTCCCATGCCCACCACCCTAAATCAGCAGTCGTTGATTGCATCTGAATCTGCAGGGAAATCTTTTTCTGGCAGTTCAAGTAGTTACAGTAGATTGTTAATCTGTGAATACTCAGACTAAATACATTCTCTCTAGAATTTCTATGCAAATTAGAATTAAATGTATGAGATAAATTTATTGACTTGATCTCATATATTTAAGGAACATAGGTCAGCATTAGCATAATTCTTAAATACAGGCTTTTATTCATAAAAAGTTATATTCCATTTATGATAATTTTCTGTAGATTCATTTTATAAGGTAAACTGGTAAGATAATTTTTTGAAGTACTTATAAGGAAACAAGGATTTTTTTAGTTTTTCAGTTTTCTGATACAATTTTACTGTTCCATATAGGTATAATATGTTTGTGTAAATGGCTTTTCCAGTTTTGTATCCAATCTAACACCAAAATTTGAACTTTCTTACATCACCATTAAAATAAAAAGAAGATTGTTTTATATTTTTCAAAGTAAGAATGAAATTGAATGGATAAATTAAAAAGTCCCAAGGAATCTGGATGTGATTTAAAAAACCAGAACTATGTTAGGTCCTATTGGGACAATAAGAGTGTCTTCTAAGATATGTCTAAAAGATCTGGCTCAGTGGCTCATGGCTGTAATCTTAGCACTCTGGGAAGCAGGTGGATTGTTTGAGCTCAGGAGTTCAAAATCAGCCTGAAGAAGAGTGAGATACTGTCTCTACTAAAAAATAGAAGAAACTAGTTAGGCATGGTGGCATATGCCTGTAGTCCCAGCTATTCGGGAGGCTGAGGCAAGAGAATCATTTGAACCCAGGAGTTTGAGGTTGCTGTGAGCTACAGTGACACCACAGCATTCTATCCAGGGCAACAGAGTGAGACTCTGCCTCCCCCCCCCCAAAAAAAAAAAAAAACACCACGTGTGTATGTATGTATTATATATCTAAAAGCTCCCCCCAAAAAACATGCGCGCATGTGTGTGTTATATATCTAAAAGGTTAGCAAAGCAGTTAATTGAAATTCATTAGAAGAAAGTAATATTCTAATAATAATATTTGTTTGCCATGTTTTATAAACATTTTACTTGAACATTTATCTCTTAGAATGTATTTTTTGTATTAATCAATAGGTGGATAAACGTAAATTGGTTCTCTAGTATTATAAATCCAGAATCTTATAGAATATGTGATCCTTAATTTTTATACTACTTGGCCAGTGTTTCTAATTAAAAGATTATTATAAATGATGTAAAACATTATATTAGTGAAAGATTTTTGTTTACTTAGCATTTTGGGGAGGATATGAGATTTTGATGATATCAAAACTTATTTTTAAAACTTCCCAGGCCCCTACCAATATAAAGCCTTTGAACATGGAAGTGGGAGCTTTTTATTAAAATGTTGAAAAAATAGAATATCTCTGAACAGATGCTGATCTTTTTCTCCTTTATTTTTCAGGCCATCCGCTGCACACTGGTAAACTGCACGTGTGAATGTTTTCAGCCAGGAAAGATTAACCTGAGGACTTGTGATCAGTGTAAACATGGCTGGGTGGCACATGGTGAGGAAAATCGGGGCTTTTCTTTTTATTCTTGTTATGTTCGTGAGAGAGAGGGAGAGAGAGGGTGCGTGCGTGTGCGTGTGCGTGTGTTTTGAGAGCAGGCACTGGCCTAAAGAAGAGAGGTTAGCTATGTTCCAAGTGATGGTTTACATACAGCCCATGGGTCTCAAACAGCATACTCTTGGCTCAAAGAAGTAAGGCTAGGCAGGCCACTCTCTGCAGAAAGGTGAAATGTTTATAGGACATTTGGGCCTTGGGGTTCTTACTGAGCATAGGAGCAGCCAGCAAGCACCAGGCCTGATGGAAACTCAAAAATACCACAGTTGGCCTTTCAGGGCTTGGACCTCAGAGGTAAGCTGGCAACCTTTCACTGTGAAGAAATCCTCAGTGACTGCTCACCCTTGTCACATGTATTAGGGGCTGAGTTTATCCCTCCAGATGTTAAATTTTGCATGGTCTAAGGTGGGCAAGAGAGTGAATGGGAACATTATTTGGCTGATATCTGAAAAAAATCTGTAAATACTCCCCTTCAGTGTGCATTAGGTTTGGAGGTGGTCAATGCGATAGAGTGTGAGTTCTGTGTAGGGGTGCATTTGGAGTGTGGGGTGGCCCAGAGGGAAAGATGTGAGCATTGAGGCTTTTTTTGCCAGGTGCACAGAGCTGTTCTGTCAATATGCCTTTACTGAGGATTCAGCATTTTCTTACGTATGGTTCACATTTATTGTGCTTAAGCAAAAGGAGACCTGGAAATAAGCAGATTTTTTTTCTTTTTTTTTTTTTTAACCTCTTAGGCTGCAGAATTTAAAAAGATAGGTAATGTTTATAAAAGAAATTCTGGCTTGAGATTTTTTTGACAGCCTGGGGTATTGGCTCTTAAGTGGACATATTCTTCATTCCCAAGCAGGGCCAAACATCCAGTGGGTTGTATTTTTATAAATGTCATGTTATTCTAGCAAGATCTGAGGTAACAACACTGGGTCATGCCTTGAAATGCTTTTAATTTATCATGTACCTCACTTGTTAGGGCGTGCATGTTAGAGTTGCAGGGACATTTCAGCCATGTTTCTATGAGAGAGGGAGAGTAGTATGAGAGGAATACATTGGAAAGAGTATGCTCCCATCAGGTAGCCACAAAAATCCTTCATTTGCCCCTGGGGATGGAACTCCTTCCTGCCTCATTAACAACAAGGCCAAAATCTTTAACAGTCCAGTCCAGTCTGGAACAACAGATAGCTGCTGTTACTTCTACAGCTGATGTATTTCTTCTTTCTTCCTATATTAGTTTGCTAGGACTGGACTGTCATAATATAATACCACAGGCTGGGTGGCTCAAACAACAGAAATTTATATTCTCACAATTCTAGGGGCTAGAATTCCAAGATGAAGGTATTGGTGGGGTTGGCTTCATTCTGAGGCTTTTTTTCCTGGTTTGCAGATGGCCACCCTCACACGGTCTTTTCTTCCATGGGCACACACCGTGGGTGTTTCCTTCTGCATCCACAGTTCCTCTTTTAAGGACATTAGTCAGATTGGATTAGGGCCTATCCTAAAGGGTCTCATTTTAACTTAATCACCTTTTTTAAAAGCTCATTCTCCAAACATAATCAGATTCTAAGATGCTAGGGGTTATGGCTTTAACATATGAATTTGGGGGGAATACAGCTGAGCTCATAACATTTCCAAATAACCTTCTTTCCCTGAAGAAGTATTGCTAGATAATAGGTACAGAGCTCATGTCCCAAGCCATCAAGAATTACGAGGCCACTGATGGCAGTATGGGCATAGACTGTTCTGAGATCTAATCTTGGCCCTGCCACTTCCATGACATGTGACTCACAATCCCTGGACCTCAGTTTTCTTATCTGTAAAATAGGATTAATAATACCTACTTTATTAAAAATTAAAGATAAAATATATAAAGCCTTTAATAAATGATATACATTTTAAAAATAAACTAGACATTAGATAAGCAGTAAAGTTGGGGGGAGGGGTCAGTCATTAAAGAGCTTTTTATTACAAAGGCATCATTTTTTTACAAAGGCATCTTGTATTACCATCATCTATAATGGTAGTCTTAAGAGTATAAATGTTAACTATGTCACCAGAGTTTTTTTAATCTATGTAATTTCCATGTGCATATTACATTAGTAATGAAAAGAAAAAGCAATACTTCTTCTTCCTTCCTGAACAACATACATTATTCCTGACCAATGATTGTTTCAAAGACTTTCTGAAGAATGTGATTTTTCACCCAACTTGAATAAGATATTTCTGTTACACGAGACTGTGCCTTCCCTATTGTACCTTTAAAAGCTCTGTGTTTGGGGGATATTAATTTGGGGCTTCTCAAATACAAGCCAAATGAATTCTCATTCTTTCCTTCAAAATTATCACCTTGACCTCTTTTCTCCCCCACAACAGGGATGTATCTGTATATAACTTAAAATACATACACACAGGTATGCAAATCCCTGTTCATTAGGGCAAATATGACAGTGAGGGGTTGGCTTCTAGCCTTCAAGTTGGCAGTGGAATGAGAGCACCCACTCTTTTTGCCCCTAGCATTTCAATTAATTGCTTCATTCCCTCCCCCAGCACAGAAACCCTGAAATCATGTCTCCAATTATTTCTGCTCAGAGGTGAAACACAGCAGGTTTTCTGGCTGCCTTACTTAGTACAGGTCTTATGTGTGGGATGAGGAGGAAGTTACTTTGTTTTTCTAGTGTATAATTTTTCTCCAAAGTGCCCAGAACAGCAATAAGATTACTAGAATACATGTAATAGAATTGTTTCATGGTAGCACTGAACATATTCTGCCTGTTATTGTGTTATTAAAACTTTAATAACTGCTGCTAAAAAATAACCAAATGCCAAGTTGGTTATTTTGGGAATTTTTAGTCTGGGAGCAGTGGCTCATAACCTGTAATCTCAGCACTTTGGGAGGCACAGTGGGAGGATCACTTGAGGTCAGAAGTTTCAGACCACTCTGGGCAACGTAGTGAGACCCCATCTCTTTAAAAAAAAAAAAAAGTTAGGCTGGCATGGAGGAATGTGCCTGTAGTCCTAGCTACTTCAGAGCCTTAGGCAGGAGGATCACTTGAGCTCCTGGGCGGTCAAGGCTTCAGTGAACTGTGGTAACACTATTGCATTCCAGCCTGGGCAACACAACGAGACACTGACTCTTTTAAAAAACAGTTTTTAGAAATTCAGTGACCTCTTTCAAATAAATGCCTAACTATATCTCCTTTGTTCTTCAGTTTATTCCTAAGATGTTGGATGTTGTGGGTCATTAGTACCATATATATGCACAGACACATGGCTGTGTATATGTGTACACACATACATTCTTATATACTCCATTGCCTTGCAGATTGCTTCATAAGCCTGTTCAACATTTTATTATTTATTTATTATTATTATGATTTATTTTTTTTTTTAAGACAGTCTCACTTTGTTACGCTTGGTAAAGTGTCGCCTTCTTGCTGAAGCTAGTCTCGAACCTGAGAGCTAAGGCAATCCACGCACCTTGGCTAGTGCTAGGATTACAGGCCTGAACCACCGCGCCCAGCCCCTGCTAAAATTGTTGACATTAGCTGCTTTACAAAAATCTTGAGAAAGGTTGTTTTTAAAATTTAAAGAAAGTGATTGATTAATTCATTATACTATAACACCTGGGTTTTTAAGTTACTTAGTGGAACATGTTACTATTCTCAAATTGGTTCCTTGAAATCTTTAGCACTATTGAGTTAAGGGGGGAAGAGAGTGACCCAAAACAGTTCTTTGAATACTAGTAGATATTTCCCACTGTATTAATAAAAGAGTTCCTACCTCTTCCCCCCATTAATGAATTTCAGTGCCTTCACTGAGATTTGATTTCACTTTGATGACAGAAAGCAGGGCTTACTGAATTTAACTTTATTTAAGACAAACTTTTGGCTGGTTGTGGTGGCTCATGCTTGTAATCCTGACTGTCTGGGAGGCTGAGGCAGGAGGGCTACTTGAGCTCAGTAAAAGCAAGACTTCATCTCTACTAAAAGTAGAAAAATTAGTGCATGGTGGCTCATGCCTTTAGTCCCAGCTACTAGGGAGGCTGAGGCAGGAGGATTACTTGAGCCCAAGAGTTCATAGTTGTTTGAGGTTGCTATAAGCTATCATTGACACCACAGACTCTACCTAGGGCAACAGAGTGTGATTCTGTCTCCATAAAAAAAAAAAAAAACCAAACCCTTGTGTTTATGTGTATGATGGCCATACCTAATCTGTAATAACTTAGTTGGTAGATAAATAGCTCAGAATTTCTAATTTTGTTGTGTTTCTGTTCTAAGGACTTTAGCCTATTGCCACTTAATTCACTTAACTGCTGTATTTCTTTTCTCATGTTTCTCTGTGCTTTTCTTTCATTTACCTAAAATAATCTGAGTACATTGAAAAATAACAATAAGGGTGGTGCCTGTGGCTCAGTGAGTAGGGTGCCGACCCCATATACTGAGGGTAGCGGATTCAAACCCGGCCTCGGCTAAACTGCAACCAAAAAAAAAATAGCCGGGCATTGTGGTGGGCACTTGTAGTCCCAGCTGCTCTGGAGGCTGAGATAAGAGAATCGCGTAAGCCCCCCAAAAAGCTGGAGGTTGTTGTGAGCCCTGTGATGTCATGGCACTCTACCGAGGGCGGAAAAGTGAGACTCTGTCTCTACAAAAAAAAAAAAAAAGAAAAGAAAAGAAAAATAACAACAAAAATTTCCCACAAATGTAATTTCTTTTTGTTCAAAAATGCCAAAATAAGATACCAGGGTAAGATCACTAAGGGTCTTTTTTACTGGCGAAGAATGTTGTTTTGTTCTTTTGTAGAAATTCGGTTTGCTGTGTTTTGACACGTTGCCCACATATTAGAGTAGGAATTTTTTTTTTTTTTTTTTTTAAGACAGAGTCTCACTTTGTCACCCTTGGTAGAGTACCATGGCATCATAGCTCACAGCAACCTCAAACTCACCCTTGGTAGAGTGACGTGGCATCATAGCTCATAGCAACCTCAAACTCTTGGGCTCAAGTGATTCTCTTCCCTCAGCTTCCCAAGTAGGTAGGACTACAGTCGCCTGTCACAATGCCTGGCTATTTTTAGAGGTAAGGTCTTGCTCTTGCTGAAGCTGTCCTCGAACCTGTGAGCTCAGGCAGTCCACCTGCCTCAGCCTCCTAGAGTTAAAGTAGGAATTTGGCTATTCACAGAATTGAAGGTCAGCCAAAGATTTACATAATTTAAAACATTAGTCCATGTTACTCCCTCCTGTTGGGTGAGGTGAGTCCTTATCATTCCCCCTTGAAGAATCTCCAGTAGGAGCTCGTTGCCTTTGTGAAAAACTGGAGGCATGATTTAAAGGTTGAGAACTCCTGTACTAAACCATTTTTATTGCTTAATATTTGTGAATTAATTTTAATGTTCATAGTTCAGATGAAGATTTTATTTCTAAATTATTCACGTCACTGCACTCCAGCTTGAGCAACAGAGCAAGACCCTATTTCAAAAAATAAAAAAAGAAAGTAAACTAAATGATACATTGTTTTAATGGTCATCCAAGACAATTGGAAAATTTTTTTCCATGATGGTTCATATTTAATTTGTGTATTTGATAAAGAGAAGTGGACAGATTTCAGAAAGGTAATTTGTTTAAAATATTTTTTCCTTTACTATTATCAGTAATTTTTACTTCTGATGAAGCCTATTTGTTAAAACCACCCCTTTTATTGACAAAACTCTCAAAACAAAACAACAATTCAATTCCACTATTTTGAGGTATGTCAGGTGAACATTTGATAAGAATATGAGATTTGAAAAATAAAAGGTACATAGCTTAATGAACCCCACAGCAGCTTTCTCAGTGCAGATTATTTTTTCTTTAAAAGATACTTTGACTTTAAATGAAAAAGATGTACCATTCCAATACGCTGCATGAATGCTAGAATTCTCATTCACTTCCAAGAGATCTGAATTAGCACAAGTGTTATTTTCTTTGAATGAGTTCTGCCTGCAAGAAAGCTTATTGCACTGGAATTCTTCAGACTCCTTCTTATATTATTATGTTCTATAAAAACGATTTCATTTTACTACTTGCTATCCATTCAAGGAAAAGATAGTTTTGCCTTATTATTTTAATTATTTGGTAATCAGGTCAGCTTTTTCCCTGTCCATATTTTATCCAGACTCTTCAGATTTTTAAAATGTAAAATGAGCAGACTTGGCCCATATCATCCGAATCATCAATCAGTAATTTATTAAACATATATGTAAAGAATTTTGCCAAGTATCCTTCAGTTCTTCACCGCAGGAAATGGTGAGGAGTGTAAAGTTAATTTAGTGTCATACACCAACCAGCTTTACAGTTTAATGTACTGTAAGATGTGGTATTCATATAACCCATTAATTTCAAACCTTTTTTTGGTGAGCCATTGGAAGTAGTTATTTTTCCTTTTTTCTCAGTATTGTCTACTTTGAATTCTTAGCTCTTACTGGTTATGATAAGACATGATAAAGACCTACATCCAAATATAAAATATAAAATATCCCATTAAATTTGAATTTCAGATAAACAGTGGATAATTTTTTAATGCAAATGTAGATGAGTATCCTATATTTTTATTTGCTATATCAGGCAAACCAACACCTAAAAGATTTTTCTGGTCAGACTCAGTTTGCATAATTAAGTCCTAAATCCAGACTGTTGGTCATGAGCATCCTATAATCAAAAGCTTTTGATTATATCAGTCCCAAATTTGGAATCATGAGATCTCAGTTTTTTGTTTATAAATTCCTCAAATTTGTTAGAGGCATGGTACTTTTTAAGGACTTAAGCAGAGCAGATCAAAACTTATAATTTTTCATTTTATCCTATGAAAGGTCACATGTCTTTATTATTTGTCCCAATCTGTGTTCTGCTCATAAATTTTCTAAATAGCTGTGAAAGTAGTTTGTCCCCAGTTGGTAACTCTGTATTTGTCTCCTTGACGCAAGTCCAGAAATGAGTATAACTAAAGTAGTTCAGTAGGAACCTTTCTTTCCCTGTCCTCTTTTCTTCCCTAGTCTTTTTCCTTTCCCATCCCAAATAGAAAGTCCTCTCTTGTAACCCATAAAGCAGGACATTTCTGTGACATCATGCTCATTCTGAGTGATTTGGCAATAATTATCTATACGATAATTTGTAAATTTGTCAAAATAAAGAAAGTCAGAATGAAAAAAATTAAAGTTTAATCTGGGAAGAGGAGAGAGAAGGGAGGGGAGGGGGGATATAGGAGGAAGGAGGATATTCAGGGGGAACCTCACCTAATGTGCATGATGCAATGGTACATTTCAAAACTATTAAGAAAAGAGTATAATTGTGATAGATGTGTTACTGAGTTCAATGTAAACATTTCACATTGTATATTGATGCAGTATTCTGAACCCCATAAATGTATCAATGTACAAAGTTATGATTTAACAAAAAACAATTTTAAAAAATAAATAAAGTTTCCTCTGAGAAAGAAAGATAATGTTTCCAGTTAACCTGCAGGAAATCTCTGGCCTGAAGATTGTCCCAGCAAGAATGAATTTTGCTTTGGAAGAAAATTTTTCCAAAGTGGTGTTTTAAAATTGGTGAACAGTGAAATATGGGTATCGGTTTGATTCCTCAGTGTAGGGAAGTAAATGCCAGCTTAGCAGTGACAAAGGGAGAACTTGATCTTTTGGGGAAATGCCTCTATGGCTTTGGTCAGAAACACAAAGATAGAAAACTCTGTAGTCCTCCCTTGGCACACTGGTTTGGAAAAAGTGAGAACTAATGCAATATCTGTTTTAAAAAATTGTCTTTCTAGTAGACTTAATTCTTGCAGATTATAATACCAGCACCCCGATGTACCTGGCTGGAAGATTCTCTTCTGCTTAGGGAAATCAGCTTTTAGCTACCTCCTCGCTCTGGTGAGGCAGCTGGGTCCTGATCTGTCCACAGGCAAGGTCCTTGAACATTTCTCCACTTATTTTCATTGTAGAGAGCAAAAACAAGGCCATTTTCTTGCCTGGAACAGGAGCTGGCTCTATTTTTTTGTATTGTTTTGTTTTTTTGTTTGTTGACCTGAGGGCACAGTGCCCTCTTCTGCTTCTCTCCTTCACTCCCTGATCACTGCTGATAAGCTCTAAAGGGAGGATATCCTCACAAATGCAAAAGTTTGGTATTTGATTAATAGCATTAGCCATTTTCTTATTGTGTCCCTGAGCTGCTCATTTTGATTTGTTTCTCCGCCTGCCCACCTTTGAGATAGTGCTTTGATCTCCCTAAATTTTTTTAAACACAGCACGAACAGTGCCTCCCCTTCAAAATCCTTGGCTCTCTGCCTGTTAACACCTCAGATTTTTTTTTTCTAGATCTGTTTTATCCAGATGGAATATAAGGTGAGTCTGACAGGCCCTGGCCTCTGAAGAGTTATCAGTGTCTGTCCACTGGTCAAGAGTTTCTTGGGAGCATCTTGAGATTCAAACACACAGAACTCTATCTCCAGGGTACAAAAAACTTCTGGTAAATGAAAGGGAGGCAGCTCTGCAATGAGGCTGTGGAGGCTTACATTGTGGCTCTACCACCTACTGTTGATAGAACCCTGGCCAAGTTATGTAATCTTTCTGTTTTCTCATCTGTGAAATGTGGATTACGATAGTGCCTAGCTCATAGGGTTCTTCTCAGATGAAATGAAATAATCCAGATGCCTTGCACATAGTGAACACTTAATAAGTGTTAGTTGTTGTTATTAAACTATTACAAAAGTAAAACTTCAATTTTGAGAACATGACAAACATGTTTTAGCAAAGTTTAGTGGTTAAAAGTTGGGTGTAGCCACATCAGGGGTCAGATCACTTCTCTTCCTCTTGTTAGTAAGGCCTTCTCTAAATCCTTGTACTTTTAGGTGTAAATTCAGATAATAATAATAACACACCTAAATATCACAGGGTGATCTGAGGGAGGATTAAATGAGAGTGGAGTTGGTCTAATATTCTGGACACAACAATTTTAGCTGCAATTATTATTAGTAGGTCAATATAATAATATTAAACATCAGTATTAATGATAAAATCTAGTGTCTCACTTAAGGTGCAAAGTGGAAGTGATGATATAAACTTTTTTCTCCTTCTAGGGAAGGTTTTTTTCAGTACACAGTGGCAGAGTTCAGGTGACTAGTTATTTTGGCTGTGGGGTCAAGCATTTCCCAGTAAAATTGTTTTCCTCCAACAAATCTAGAATAGTTCCATTCCCCTTAAAATGTCAGTTAAGCCCTTACTTGAACAGAAGTAATGAACGTTTTATACCAAAACACATATTTTGAGAATTACAGGCCCATTAAAATGAATTGCAAGATTACTTACCTGTTAAAAATCCAAAAGCCAAAGTAGGTGAATTTTAGACGGGATTAAGGCTACCTTTTTCCACAGCTATCTTTTGGCATGTGAAGTACTTTGATGGGTTCACTACTTTATCATTTTATTGCATTTTATTACATCATAAATTTTTATATCTTGCTAACGATCCTACAGGAAGCTTAATTGTTTATAGGAACATCTTAATTAACTGGAGTTCACTAGGTTAAGCAGAACACAAATTGAAGGGGTTATAATTGAAACACACTCAACTCCTCTCCTTTTATATAGATAAACTAAGGAGATTCTGCTGGGTCCTAAGGACCTAATAGGCCTCGGCAATATCACGTTAATACTTTCAACCACTCTTCCTCTTGTGTCATAAATGGTGAGTTCTTCCATCCTTCCCCCACCCTTTTATTAAACTGTTTAATTACTGGATGAGGTAAGCATGATATTTCAGACAGAACTCAGACTTGTATCCCAGGAGCCCTAAAATGTTATTTATGCATTCCTATTTCTTGGTAGGTTTTCCTTTGCCTTTGTAGATGTTTGTAACTCTTCAAAAGAGCTTCTTGCATTAATCTCTTGTTATGAGTGAGCATATTATGTATAGAAAATATTTCAAGAAGTTATTACTACAATTGGGTAGACTTGTAAGCAGTTAACTGTTTAAGTGTCCAGTAGTGAGGTTCTTGTCTTCCTTGAGCTGTTCCCTGGTACCCAGAGAAATCTCTAGTCTGACCTTATCTTCCTAGCCTGCTATATGGCCAAATAACACTATAAATGTAAGTGGAATTCCATCTAATTGAAAGGACAGTCTTGTTGGGCCTTAGGTTCTACTGGCCGAAGAATGTAAAGGTAACTCTAGACCTGACTGTCCAATAAAGAAGCCACTACCATGACTTTTGAGCACTTGAAATGTGGCTATTCCAAACTGACATGTGGTGTTAAGTATAAAGTACATACCAGATTTTGGAGATGTCATTTTTTTTTTTTTTTTGAGATAGAGTCTTCTTTTTGACACCCTTGGTAGAGTGCTGTTGCATCACAGCTCATAGCAACCTCCAACTCTTGGGCTTAAGCGATTCTCTTGCCTCAGCCTCCCGAGTAGCTGGGACTATAGGCGCCCACCACAAAGCCCAGCTATTTTTTTGTTGCAGTTGTCACTGCTGTTTTAGCTGGCCGGGACTGCATTCGAACCCTCCACCCTGGGTATATGGGGCCAGCGCCCTACAGACTGAACCACAGGCGCTGCCTGAGATGTCATCTTTTAAAAGAAAAAAAAAAAAATGTAAAATACTCTTTAAGAATAGTTCTTACCTTGTTTGCATATGGGTAATATTTTTGATGTGTTGTGTCAAATAAAATATATTTTTAAAATTAACATTATTGTTTATTTTTACATTGAAACTAGAAAAATTAAAATTACATAGGGGTGTCTTGAATTGTATTTTTATTAAACCTGGTGGTTGTAGGCTATAGGTGTGAGATAATACATTTCGGTAACTAAAGCTTAAGTTTAAGTGGTTTGGTAGCAGAGTAGTTAGTTAAAATTGGTGTGAGAATCCTGACAGCCCAAATCCAGGCTCTTGTCTCTTCACTTATCACAGTAAAGTCTTTCCTAGTCCTTTGTACTTCACACTTGCTGCACTATTGATCGTGTGTAGTCTTTCCTGCTCCCTGTTCATCAAGATTCCCACCCTCCACCCTCCAGCCCCCACTCCTGGAACAATTAAGGGCTCCCTTCTTTATTCTCTCAGCACACTTTGCTGAGCCGAGGCTGGTTGGGAAGCTTAGGAGGGGCACTTCACCTTTGTGTATTGGTCTATAATGCAGCATTTCCATGTGGTACATGAAACAAAGGTTTATGGAAACTCTCAGTTTATCTCGAAGTCTCAGATTCCCAATTGCTAGTTTCTTTCCATTAGCTTCTAACAATTTTAAGGGGTAAGCACAGCCTGCAAACACCTTGTCTTTAGTTCCATTTGTGCATTTCATTTTTTTAGTCCTTATTCTGTTTTTGCCTTTGCTGCTTCCCTCTGTGTCTTCAGACAAAAACAACAAAAAAGGGAAAAGTAGATAGGAGGTTTTAGTAGCCCAATTAACCAGGAAGTAAATTTTAGAGAAGTTAAATTTGTTCGATCATTAACAGAAGTTAGGCATTTTTGTTTTATTCAGAAGATAAGGTCTTGAGTGAAATACCTTTTACTTTTATTGCATAGTTCTTCCATATTGCTTTGCCTGCAAAAATCTGAGGATAAGACATGCTTCCCCCTCCCTCCTTGGCTGATCGTGTTTTCCACTATCAGTAAAAATTAAAAAACAAATCAACCTCTAACATAAAAGAAAACACCTGTTTGGCTTGGAGAACTTGGCTAGGAAGGTCTTTTTTCTGACATGCCAAAAGCGACCATCACAGGGCCCCTTAAAAAAAAAAAAAAAAAGTCATTTTTTTCTTTATTTCATGTGAGCATTGGCAGAAACTCTGACAAGCAGTTCTTCATATTTTATTATGTTCTTGTCTGCAGAATCTCTGTCAGGCAAAAACCTTGTCAGCGGAAAACCTGTCGTAGGATCAGAGGAGACAAAAACAGGTGTCACACAGGCAGTCAAAACTGAAGGAAAAAAAAGATTAGGCTAAAGAGAGAGAGGCAGACAATTACATTAATGCCATTGCTTTTATCTTATAGATGTGTGTTATTATCTCGGGGTGCTGAGTGCGCAATTGCCTCAAAGAAAAGTAGACAGGAGACAAGGGGAAACTTGATAGTTATTAACTGAAGAGGCAGTGTGTCAAAGCTGGATGGGGTTCAAAGTTTTGCAAAGGAAAAAAACTGCAGGCAGCAAGCAACGGCTGTGTGATTCTGCTTTCGGCTACATAAACCTAGTAGCAATCTCACATTTTTTTGCTTGGAAACAGATCATAGAGAGAAAAATTAATGAAAGATTTCATTTAGAGGTTTTTGGGTAACATTTATCCTATACACATTAGACTGAATCATATAACCTTTCTCTCTTATAAAATCTTGCTACAATGTGAGACATGGTGAGGCATGAAGACAGTCATTTGTCAGTTCAGCTGTGTTGTTTGGATATGTTTAAAACACCTATTATCAACACACTTTTAATTAAAAAAAGCTATTAAGAAGCCCTTTTACTAAGTGTGAACATCTGTACATGCAAGCTGTAAATTAGAAGATCACATATGTGTGCCTCAGTCAGAGACTAAATGAATTTGGCAAGTGTTTTCTATTACTGGATTTTAAATACAGTAAAATATCTAAAGGAAAAATTGCTGCATTTTACAATTTATTGATTTTTTTTCATTGTGCTTGTGGTACTGATTAATAGAACTTTTCTAATTAGAAATTCGAGTTATCAGGATCAAATGAGTAACCAGAATTCAAAGTGCTAACCAATTTCTCCCCTTACTTTCTTTGTTAACATTATTTCATAAGATTACCTCTTTTCCAAAAGTTTGAGCTGTATTTAGTATGTGTGATGGTATAAAATACTGTTGCCTAACCCCCAAGAGATTTTTAGCCTTGTTGCTAACTTACACATGTCAAACATCTGACTAATAGAGAATGGAATGGTAAGTTTTAGGTTTCCCCATCTGGTTAATCATATGTTGATCATATTAGTAGAAAAATCAGAAATTGCCCTACTTCTTAATATTTTCTACTCATGCATTTAATATTTTGTTAGTTTAGACTATTCCTAAGCCTTAAGACTACCTTCTTATATAGGGTCTTTTATCCCATCAGTTACTAATACAAAGCAGTTTGATACTTGATATATGCATTAAGCAAATCCAGCAATCCAGAATAAAACACATATCAATGTCAAATGTGTGTGTGATACCCCAGAGTTTTAAGGGATTACAGTGGGGTAAGAAGAGATTGATTATAGATGTAGAATGAGATTTTAGCCTGAATTACTGGGGAAAGGAGGAAAAAAAGTACTTGCGACACAAAGGTAATGTGAATTAAAGAAAACAATAGAAAGAACAAGTATAATAATTTCTTTCTCTTATTTCCTACCAGGTGCTGGCTTTTTATTGATACATTACTACTTTCAATTTTAAGATATTTTCTCACTGCCTGTGATAGAGTGTAAAGCATATGATTTATCAAATAATAAATATTCCTTGCCTTTACAGTGTTTCCTTAGTGAAATTCTTAATATAGATATTATTTTGCTTGAAGAAAATTAAATCTTTAAAGCTAATAAGTTGGGAATAGGGTGATTCTCTGACAGAATAATTCATTTTTTTATTTAATACAAGGATGTGCACAGTTAACTCCAGTAGCAAATTTCAGTTGTTACTTTTAAAATGGTATATGTTTTCGTGGTGGCTCACACCTGTAATTCGAGCACATGGGGATGCCAAGGTGGGTGGATCACCTGAGCTCATGAGTTCAAGACCAGCCTGAGCTAGAGTGAGACCCCCATCTCTAAAATATAGCGGGACATTGTGGCAGGCACCTGTAGTCCTAGCTACATGGGAAACTGAAGCATCTAGAGAATCACTTGAGCCCAAGAGTTAAAGATTGCTGTGAGCTATGACACCAGGGCACTTTATTGGGGGCGACAAAGTGAGACTCTGTCTCCAAAAAAGTTTTATTTTTGTCTCCAAAAATGTTTTATAATCAGCATACTGTGTATTTAATTCATTTATATATGCATAAATTGAATAAAGCATTATATTTGTTTAGCTAACTTTCAGTTAGCCTTGGAGACTGGAGATTAGATAGAAAGGCAACAGTAATAATCATAATTCCCAAATCTATTAATAGTTTCAGCAAGTAGATTCAATGACCAGATCTCTTCCTAGATCTACTGTCAAGCTTGCAGATTACATTTTCTCTTTTCCTATTAACACCTTCCAATGGAGTTGCTGCAAAGACAGGTGCCCCAAGTGGGCTATGGAAGAAAGATCAAGGAAAAGGTAAAATGAAGGACCTGTTTAATCTACTAGTCAGGAGAGTGAGCTTCTGAACAACCACGGGTTGACAGTCTACTTTTATGAGTACCTCAGTCAGACTTTAATAATTCCAAAGTCTGTTTTGAAGACTTTATTATACCTAGGGCTACAGTGGAGGGAAGAGAGTGCCAATCAGTTTGAAATATTAGAGCTCAGTTTCTACCCTACCCTGGATTAATTGTGGGTGTTTGTATGTATGTGTATATTCAGGTACCCTGAAAGCTGTATGTTAATTGGAGCTGGTAAAAATCCATAGTCCTATGGCTTTTCCAACAGCAGGGCTTATTGGAAGTGGAGCAGTGAGCAGTGGAGCTTTTGCTCCAATCCCCTTCCTACAGTTTGGAATCACATTCATAATAGGCCATGAGAGTATTTAAATACTACCTCTTATGTGTTAAGGGATAAGAAAAAATTTCAAGGGTCATTCACATCAGATGTATAAAGTATAATAATGTAGTGAGTGTTTATAGAGGCATAGTGGAGTTTTTTCAATTTAAAAACACGGAGACACTATTTGTTCAAGAAAAAAAATAAACTCTTTACACAGAAGAGTGGACAGTTTTTATCACCAGGTTTGGGGACCCACTACATATTATTCTTTATCTTCTCTTAAAAGAAAAATTCTAGAAGCAAGCTCTCTCTCTCCTTGATACCAAATATCCTAATTAATTCAACCTTGACAGTTACTGCTAGAAAGTTGTGACTTAAATGGAACATTATTTTGTACTTAATTTGCTCCCAAATTCATAGTTCTTTCCCCCCAAAGCAGTGAATATAATATACAAATCTAAATATTACTTCAAGTCATAAGAAAATTTTCTCTTTATTATAGTCGCTACCCGCCTCCATGATGTCCTGATTCACTAAAAAGTTTTTAGTATGTATTCATTGCCCTTTATTAATTTTCTCCCCAAGTGTTTAGGCTTTTATTTGGATCATCTTACAATCTGTGGATGGGTTAAGCCTTTTCCTTGAGTCCTGATGCTCTTGCCTAGTAAGAGAGCTAAGTCTTATAATGGGAAAGGATTGATGTTATAATGATTCCAAAGGGCTGCTTTATGATGAAATTCTAAATACGTGGAATCCCATTAAACCTGTAGAAGTTCGTGGGCTAGCTACATTGAAATGCCATATTATATTGAGTATAGTGTGCTTATTATAAAGTGTGATATAATTGAGGATTATTGGTCATATTAGCAAGAATGAAGAGCCACCATCCCTGATAAATTCAAAGGTTATGGTCTGTACATTTGAAGTGGGAGTGGATAACATTATCCTGTTTATAAGTAATCACAACTTAAAAATCTAACCCCAGAAATCGCTCTAATAAAATCTTGTCACCTAGCAACTTTATTTTAGAATTCTTAACGTAATCCTGGAAAGAATTTTATGAAAACATTCCCTAAAGACATGTGTTAAATGTTAATCTATGGGAAATTAAAATAATATTCTAGAATCCAGAGCTCCTAAAAGCTGACCATTTGATGCTTATAATTTGGAATCCTAAAGGGAGTCAAGGCAAGAGACATGGAGTTCTTGAAACAATTAGCCTTGCAATTTAAGGCTTACTTGGCTTTCTCCCAAAATGAAAGAATAAAGCTTCTTTAATGTTTTTCTTTTTAACTTATAAAATTACTTCAAATGGGCATTTAAAAACTTTAAAATATACAGGGCAGGACTGGAAATTAATGAAATAACAGGTTTTCTTATAGATCCTTGTCATACAGATTTTTAATTGTTTTATTCTGCAAAAGAGGTGGTTTTGAAAAATCATTCTGTTCCACATACTTCTTGTTTTATTGAATGGCTGTGAGCTTTACACTGTGGTGCCTGAATAGCTAGTAGATCCAAGCCACTGGACATCAGCTCCCGAAATGAGCATATTCCTGTGGAAACCACCTAAGTCACTTGAATTTGACTTTTAAAGAAAGTTATGTTTTTAAAAAGTTGTAGAAAACTAAGAACTATAAACTATCACTGAGAGCCAATTTTCTAGGATCAGTGAAAAGCACTTTTATACTCTTACATTAAGAAAAAAAAGTATGTGAATATGTTCTTATTTCTGTGACCTTCACAGAAGATATTGGAAGTGAAGTCTGTAGAATTACAGGTTTACATTTATTTTAATTTATTTGAAGGTCTGAAGAGCAATTCCTGTTATTTAAAATAGAAGTAAAAGATAGTTATTCAGTTTTCATTTGATAGATGCAAATTCTTTTATAACCAGCCCTTACCTACCTCCAGAACTATTTTATACTTTTAAAAACTGAATTTTATAAAGGATATTGCTTTGTTTTTTAAGTTAGCAGTATAGCTAAAAATATATATCACTTTACATTTGTTATCTGTTTTGCATTGCATTTTATACTGATTTACTTTTACATTACATACATTGATGTCCCCCACCCCCCCAATTCTGGTATTGTCCTTATGGGGATTCTGTTCTTCACAGACTTTTTTGGGTTCTAAGGCTTAGCCACTACTTTCCTTTGGAAAACTAGATCCTATCAAAGTATGTATTGGAATTTTATCTAGGCTTCAATTTCTCTTTTGTCTTACAGCCATAAAATTGCTTCTGTTTCTATCATTTGAAAGAAATCCAGGGAAATTTTCTTGCAGTAACCTAATTCATAGTGTAAAAAGCTTATATTGTATTAACCTCCCCCCCAATTTTCTAACTAGTATCCTTATCATGCAGTTAAAGCCTTTGCTTTTTTCCAGTTGAAATTCTGCATACTAAAAAGACATTAATTTATCTATTTTTTTTCTCCCAGCTTTTTACAAATGAAAATCTTTTCTGTGTAAGTGTTATTCTTACAACTTACTGTATGACTGTTCTCTCACCCCTCTCCATGGTCCATGCCATATCTTTTGGATATCTATGAGATTATAAATCTAGCACATTGATCACAAATCTAGTACTGTATACACCCGAGTATAAGCCGAGTTTTTTCAGCACAAAATTTGTGCCGAAAAACCCGAACTCGGCTTGTACTCGGGGCATACAGGTTATTTGATTCGGTGATTGTGATTTAGCTTGATTACCTGTTAAGCTACGGTTTTCTGCACTTTATTTAAAGTTTTAAAGTTGTTGTTGCTAGACAGTTTTGTTTGTTTTTGTTGTTGCTAGAAAGTTTTAAAGTTGTTGTTGCTAGACAGTTTTTCTTTAGCAATAAATATTGAAAAGCATTTAACCTACTGATTCCTCAATTATTGTAATTGTTTTGGGTATATATTTTTATTTTTGAAATTTACCAGTGGCTGCTGCATTTTCGACCTCGGCTTGTACTTGAGTCACTAAGTTTTCCCAGTTTTTAGGGTAAAATTAAGGGGGTCGGCTTATAACTGGTCGGCTTATACTCGACTATATGCGGTAATATATTTGAAATCTTGAGAAGTTTAGCTTAGCAGGGTATGTGGTGGGGGATGATACTGAAAAAGTGTTTAGACAAAGTATGAAGTTTCTTATCAGTCATGCATTAGGATTGTAACATATATCAAATATTCAAAGATATAAATAGTGTAATAATGTATAAAATTTCCTTTTTCAACTGTTATATTATTTTATTTGTTTAAAAGTGTATTTATAACTCTAGTTTTCCTTCTGTGATGTAGTAGCTGATATTATGCATATACTCTCAGTGAGATCGACTATGAAAGCTAGATAAACAGATGAACAATAAAATAACTGCTTAAAATTATTAGATATTAGCTAATATCTAAGGTAACAAGAAATTGGGGAGCCATGTCTGTGAAGAGAATAGAAGTACATAGTAATGAACCCTTCATATGTCTTCAATTTTTCACCCTGGCAGCTATCTTGCAGCCCAGGAAGCTGAAACTGATCACAAAGCAGCAGTCTAGAAACTCAGAGTGCCCAAATGAGGGAACTGCCAAAAAGTGATTCTGGAATTCTACACCTAATTTCTACCCTTAGCATCTACTGACCTTGAGACATACAGAAGCTCTCACACTGTGCTTAGAAACCAGACAGCTTAGCAGAGATTTTGAAAATCTTATTGTACTAGGAAAGCAAAAAGGAGTGTTCGGATCCCATAAAGTGCTATTTAAACACTTAAGCTTTTCTAAAAAATTGCAATTTCCATTAACATCACAAATAGGTAGTGAAAACTAAAAATAAACTACTTTTGCACATGTGAAACTATTTGTCTGTACTTTGGGGGTTGGAAAAACACAGTAAATTCTCTTTAGAAAAACATATTATCCAAAAGTTCTAAAAAATTTTCTGCATACTGTTCAGTATTCAACAAAAACTTACAGATTAAAAAAAAACAACACAGAGAAGGAGGAAAAAAAAAAAGGAAAAAAATAAAGAGAGAGAGAGAAAAACAGGTGCAGATGCCCAGGTGATCCAAATTTTGGACAGAAACACAGATTTTAAAATAATCAAGATTAATATATCTAATAAATGGATAACAATTTGAAAAATTCCATCAATATCAACATCATTAAAAAAGAAATCTAGGGAAAATCTCACATGATTGAAACTAAATATTTAGGGCAGTGCCTGTGGTTCAGTGGGTAGGGTGCTGGCCCCATATACCGAGGGCGGCAGGTTCGAACCAGGCCCCAGGCCAAATTGCAACAAAATGTAACCGGGCATTGGGGTGGGCACCTGTAGTCCCAGCTACTTTGGAGGTTGAGGCAGGAGAATCACCTAAGCCCAGGAGCTGGAGGTTGCTGTGAGCTGTGAAGCCATGGCACTCTACCAGGGGTGACAGAGTGAGATTCTGTCTAAAAAAAAAAAAAAAAAAAAAAAGAAAATAAAATAAAAGAAAAAAGAAATAAAATATTAAAAGATGAATTTAGTGGCATCTTGGAAAACTGAGAAAACAGAATTAATTATTAGACTTTATATTAATAGAAAATACAGTAATTTATTACAAAGCACAAAAAGAAAAGAAATCTATAGATAAATGTTATGAATTGAGTAAATAGATAAATGAACAAATGGAGTAAACACCTACAGTAATGATTTATAAAAAAGAAAATTTGTAATCCAAAGCATAGGTTCAAAGTGAATGAAAGCTGAAGATACAGAGACAGAATAATATATAAACTATACAGGAAGATGGTACAACCACAGACTATATGGTTATAATTAATAAAAATAGGGTGAGTGCGAGTGGTAGGCAAGTTACTTTTACAAAACTGTCAGATACATGTAAATGAACAAGTTACCCTGCTCAGTGTAACTGAGGCTCATTTTCTGGGCCTGGGTAAGCTCAGAAATCAGTCTCGTCATAGACCCCTGCTCTCTGGCCCCAAACAGGTTCTGTACAGGCTGCATTTTCTGGCTCATAAAAACCAGCCTGGCGAGTATTCCACCTAGAGCTGCTACTCTCTCCTGAAGCACAGAAGAGCTCTCCCGGAGCAAAAACCACAAGGACCATGTTTCTCTACTCTATGGCAGTTTTAAAATTAATTTCTGCCCACAAGCTTCTGGCCAGTGTGACATATTCCAAACATACATTCCATTTCCTCAAAATCTGCTGCCCACAAGATAGGAAAAGCAGTACATAAACCCGTAGAAAGAAGGTCCAGGTGGGCTTCCCACTGAGGTTTCCCCACTTCACTATCGTGGAGGCTTCCTTATTCATCTATCTTTTATCTGACAATAAATTCTGTCCTTTCACTTACTTGCATGGTCTGTGGATTCATTCTTCAAATCTGAGTCCAAGGACTCAGCAGAGAGAGATTCTGACTACAATAGTCTTTACAACTTGAGAATTTGGCCTAAGTTGAACATTGAGCTATATAGTAAATCATGAATAAAGTTCAATCCTTACCTATGTCTAATATTACTATAAAAAGCAAAGCATCCAGGAGCAAAGCATACATGACTTCATAAAAACATTAAAGACAATAACTTCTTAATTCTTCAATATAGATGAAGACAGACATCATTACCCCCTTTTAGCAGACTATAATAATTGAAAGAATAAAAATAAAAACAAAAAATACTTGACTATTTTATCATTATTAATGTTACAGTGTCATATTAAATTTCAGTTTGTAGCCATATGTTTGTTCCTTAATTTCTTACATAATCCATCCTATGAATGTAAATTTCAAGAGAGTGAGAGAAACATCACATTCTGTACTCTACAATATATTTCTCTACTAAATCATTCAATTATGGGTAACCAGAAAGGCAATGAATATGATATGAGGCCTTAAATGAGAACATTTCTCCTATTAATTCATTCAAAATGTGTTGGCAGAGACTTGATTCAGGTTCAAGTTCAAGAGTGAACCGACTTATAGAGAAACATGAATTCAAGCCTAGTTTGGAATCTTAAAGGAAATAGAGCACTTTATAAAGCAGAAAAAGTGGGTCTGTGGTGGCAAAGTTGGAGTGCATACCAACATGATGACTCTTGAAAAATCACTTAGAAGCAATTTCTTAAAAAATTGAAATTAAATTCAGAGTTAGAGTATTAGTGATAGAAATTTTTATTTTCTGTCTTGCATAGATTTATCCCTTTATTTTTATTTATTTTTTTATTCATAGATATTCAAAGCCCCCTCTCTGCTCCTTCAAAAAATTTCTAGCCCCAAAGTGTTAAAGTCAAAACAATTGTTAAAATGGAAAAAAAGAAACTTTATCATTGGCCCACCACAGTTTGGCTGAATTCTTCCAGTCTCTGCTCTAGTGAGAATGAAGCCAGACCACACACTAAGGCTGAATTACAACACTTCAAAAAGAAGGAAAATACTAATGGAAAAAGTCAAATGGGTTTCCAAATAAGAGGTGGTAGACAGTACGGGAACCTCTTAGTACAGCTCTTACAAGGCTAAGCGTTGAACCCCAGGCCTCAACAGGCAATCATTAGTTTGTGATCCCATTCTTTCCTGGTTGCAGAACAGGAAATGTCCATTCTGTTGCACATTGTTCTAAAGTTCATCAGATTGAGTAGAAATGCATTTTTGGAGTCTTCTACTCCAATTCCCACTTTTGGCAAATTCATTTTGTCATGCATGACAACAAAAATGGGAGCTGCATGCAATATTTTCTTCCATAAAATTGTTTCAGCGAGTGAATAAAAAAAAATAAAGGCTTGAGTAATTTGAAGGAAACAGGTCGGTAGTGATAGAAAACCCAAGTCTATTATCTTGGGCACAAAGGCAGCTTCCTAATCCCGAGAAGCCAAATAACTGTTGATCAACTAACTCTCAGAAAGGAAGGAGAGTAGACAGGTTTTAGGGAAAATTCAGAAAATGTACTCTAATTTTTCTGGAATGTTCTCCTTCTCTGGCTGTAGCACTTAGGATATAGTAGTAAGTAGAAGAAAATATTGTCCCTTTATTTCAGAAAGGCAGATCAAAATTTAAAAACAGATGCAAAGTTAAAATTGCTGTGAATGCTACAAAATGGAGGTATATGTTAACATGAGGAGGTATAAAATGGTGTGTTGATTAGGAGATCAGGAAAGGCTTTTTGGAAGGGATATAGTGAAGGTGGCCGATACTGTGAGCAAGTAAATCTCAAAAGGATGAGGAAGTTCATCTCCTGAACCCAGGAAGGCTTAGAAGTGCTTCCCAACACTATAGCTTGGTTAAACCTGACAAGGTTAAGGTCATTTGGCCAGACATATATGTTTCCATGGCTCTTTCCCAAATATTATGCAAACTTCTGAAAATCTGGACCTAACTTGGAATTTAAGGAGTCCTTTGGGGAAAAGCACAAATAGGATCTTGGGAGATGCTCTAAATCTAGTCACCAGAAATAAAAGGATAAAAATAGAGAAAAGAAGCAGCAGAGAAGAAAATGGACATTTTTAAATGGCAAGTGGAAACTAGGTGCTATATATAAATTACCTCACTTATCTCTTCAAATACCATGAGCATTGGGTTAATTACTCCCATTTTATGGACGTGGAAACTGAGGCTGCCAAGATTTAAGTAACATGAAAGGCATGTCCACATGCCTGGATATAAACACAGGACTCTAACTCCACACCCATGCTCTTAATTTTTCCATTTTCCACAGATAGTGTGTTTTCTCTAGAGAAATATCACTAGGCCTTAGAGATGGATAGCGCCTTTGTTCTTATCCGTGTCTCTAATTTAATATGAATACAGAAGAGTATTTCTGAAAACTCAACTTGATTATCATTATCCTAAGAAAGAAATTCCAGGGATTTGCTGTAACTCCATGTGTCTTGGTAACTATTCATTGTTTCTGTGAATTTAGCAGCCGTGATCTGACCTTTTGTTGCAAAACTAGATCATGCTGTCTCCTAACCACAGATGTAAACCCATAACCCAGGCTGGAAGAATCATAGTCGTAGTATTGGTCAGTGTGGCAGACATTGTAATGTGGCTTATCCAACACTCAAATATAATCTATTTTCCTTTTTCTTAACTCTGTCATAGAGATTGAAAAGATAAAATAATCTTGGATTTCTCAGAGGATAAGAGTAGCCTCGTGGCCCATTTCTAGTCAACGAGATTAAAGTGGAAGTCTTCTGAATAGGATTTCTAGGAAAGATTTTAATTTTCTGCTAAGAACAAACAGAATCAATTGGCTCAAACTTTTACCCACTCTTTCTCTTTCCAGCCTGGGATTCAGATGTAATAACTGGAAATGCAACACCCTTTCTATAACCGTGAAGCAATAATCATGAGGATGTGGTAAGTTAGCATTGAGGCTGTTGGTATGAAAAGGTTTAAAGAGCTTGAGTCCTTGAGTCACTCTCTGGGCCCTAGACAGTCTGCCTCTGGTGTTGTTATACAAAATGAACAAACAGACAAAACCCTCCAATTGTTTAAGCCACTATTGTGAAGTTATCTTTATTTTTTACTTTACTGTGAAGAGCATTCCTGACAGATAGTCCCAGTTAAGTATAGAAAACAAGCCAGGCCAATTTGCATTTTTCCTCAAGACAGCTTGAGTAAATAGGGGTGATACTATTTTTTATTGTTGTTTTTTACCTTTTTGCTGTTTTAGTTGTTGGAGATTAATTGAGGGTACAGAGAACCAGGTTACACTGACTGCATTTGTTAGGTAAAGCCCCTCTTATAATTATGTCCTGCCTCGAAGAGATATGTCACACACCATGACCTCCCAGCCTCCTCCCTCCGTCCCTCTCTGTAGCTTCCCCATTCTCCCACCCACTACCATGTACTAGGTCATCAATTATCCGCATATCAGAATTGAGTACATTGGATTCTTGGTTCTCCATTCTTGTGATACTTTACTAAGAATAATGTGTTTCAACTCCATCCAGGTTAATACAAAAGATGTAAAGTCTCCATCTTTTTTAGTGGCTGAATAGTATTCCGTGATATATATATCTCACATCTTGTTAATCCATTCCTGAATTGGTGGGCATTTAGGTTGTTGCCAGAGTTTGGCAATTGTAAATTGAGCTGTGATAACCAGTCTAGTGCAAATGCCCGTATGATAAAATAATTTTTTGTTGTTGTTGTTCTGGTAGATGCCCAGTAGTGGGCTATGTCCAGTATCCAAAGGGTATGATTCAGGGATAAATCTGATAACAGATGTGCTAGACCTGGACAGATATAGGATCAAATGAGAGGTCTAGTTTGAGTTCTTTGAGGATTTTTCATACTTCCTTCCAAAAGGGTTGTATTAGTTTGCAGTCCCACCAGCAGTGTAAATGTGTTCCTTTCTCTCCACATCCACTCCAGCATCTGCAGATTTGAGATTTTGTCTTTTTCTTTGAGATAAAATTTCACTCTGTTGCCCAGGCTAGAGTGGCATGGCATCAGCCTAGCTCACAGCAACCTCAAACTCCTGGACCCAAGTACCCTCCTGCCTCCCAAGTAGCTGGAACAACAGAAACCTGGCTATTTTTCAATTTTTAGTGGAGATAGGGTATCGCTCTTGCTCAGGCTGATCTCAGACTCCTGAGCTCAAGCAGTTTGCCCATCTCAGTCTCCCAGAGTGCTAGGATTACAGGGGTGACCACCGTACAGGCCTCGGTGATACTCTTTTTAATAATTTGCCTCAAGGTGATAGTCATGTTCCCTGCAGTTGTGACTACTTCACAGAAACAGAATGGACTCTCAATAAAATTTGGTTTGGAGTGATTCCTATGGCTCAGAGGAGTGGGGTGCCAGCTCCATATGCTGGAGGTGGTGGGTTCAAAACCAGCCCCAGCCAAAAACTGCAAACAAACAAACAAACAAAAAATTTGGTTTGGATGTCTAGGTTGATAATGCCTTGTGGATCAAAAGGATGTGATTCAGGGATAAATCTGATAATGGATGTGCTAGACCTGGGCAGAATTCTCACAAAACATTGCTGGGAGAAATTAAAGAAACCTAAATGAATTGAAAGTCATACCTTGCACAGAGGTTAGAGGACTCTGTATTTTAATATATAAATTTCCACAGATTAATTTGTAGTTTCAAATCAATTACGATCAAAATCTCAACAAGCTATTTTTGTGGAAAGCAACAAACTGATTCTTGAGTTTACATAGACGTGACCTATAGTAGTCAAAGCAACTTCTAAAAAGAAGAAATAGTTGAAAGGACTAACGCTTGATTACAAGACTTTTTAAGAAGCTAAAGTAACCAAAATAGTGTGGTAATGATATCAAATTAAATAAATAGATTAAGGGAAAACAATAAAGAATCCAGAAATAGAAATAAACGTATGTGAGCGACTGAATTTTGGCAAAGATGCCCAGTCAATTAATGACTAAAAGAAACAAGAAATGGTGCTGGAATAACTATCATGCAAAATTCAATCTAGATCTCACGTCCTATGAATTAACTCAAAATTAATCAGAGTCCTAAATATAAACCCAAAATATAAAACTTTAAGTAGAACATTAAAGAAATCTTTACTATGTTGGGTTAGGCAAAGATTTTTTAGGTATGGCAATATCACAATAGGTAGGAAATACTATTTTATTATGATTTTAATTTGCATTTCCCTAATGTCTTATGGTGCTGAGTGCTATGTATATTAGTATTTTTCTGTTTATTCTGGTGAAATGTCTGTTTATAGATTTAGCCTTTTTATTAATTTATTTATTTTTTTTGAAGTTTTTGGCCAGGGCTGGGTTTGAACCCACCATCTCTGGCATATGGGGCTGGTGCCCTACTCCTTTGAGCCACAAGCACCGCCCAGATTTAGCCTTTTTTTGTCTTATTGAATAATATGACAATATCTTGATTACTATAGCTTTATTAAATTCTTAAATTAGGATAGTGTATTAACTTTTAGTATAAAATCATTAGTATATTCTATGCCCTTTGAATTTCCATGTAAATTATGGAGTCAGCTTGTACCTTTCTTTAAAAAAGGGGGGGGTTCCCACTTTGTAGCTTCCTATTCTTTCTTATTCTGACTCACAAATTCCAGTACCTTGTATTCTCTGAACTCTGATGTCTGTCTTGTTAAACTGTGTATCTACAAGGCTCCGTTCTGGCTGTCCTTCCTACCCTGAGGCATGGAAATTGCTTCCAGGAAGCACACTGGAAAATTTACAGGGTTGACCCTGTTTGTTTCCTTTCTCTTAGAGATCCCAGTCCTCTGCTGTTAGTTCAATATCTGGGGAAACACGTTTCAAATATTTTGTCCAGTTTTCTGTTTACATTCAGAAAGCAGTCCCTATAGCAGTTAATCCTTCATGGCCAGTTTAATATTAGCCCTTCTAGTGACTGTGTAGAGTCTCTTATTGTGATTTTAATTTGTATTTTCTGAATGACTCGTTATGTGAGCATCTTGCACGTGTCCATTGGTCTTTTATGTCTTATTTTATGAATAATTTATCAATTTTTTCGCTTACTTTAATGCAGCTGTCTGTCTTCTTTGAGTTGCAGGAATTCTTATATTTTAGACAGTAATCCTATGTCAAATATATGTATTACAAATATTTTCTCCCACTTTATGTCTTGTCTTTCCATTTTTAAGAGTGCTGTTTGAAGAACAGAGTTTTTAATATAATGAAATTTAATTATTGATTTTTTAATTTTATAACTCATCCTTTTTTGGGTCCCTAGAGACCTTTACCTATCTCAAGTTTACAAATACTTTTTCCTATCTTATTTTCTGAAAGTTTTATAGTTTTAACATTTATGTTTATGTCTATGATTCATTTGAAATTAATTTTGCATTATAGCATAAAGGTTGAGGTGCATATCTTTTCAAATAGACATGTAGTTATATCAAACCATTTTTGGAAGTAAAATATTATATGTATGTGTGTACATGTTATTTTGGGATGCTCTAATTTTTCTTAGTTGATTTCAGTATTTATTATATATTTATTCATATGGTAATATACTAATGTCATAATTTCTTGATTATTGTACTTTTATAAATAGTACTTAAAGTGAGAAAGTATAAGCTTTCCAACTCTGTTCTTGTTCAGTATTATTTTGACTACACTAAATGTTTACATTTGTATATAACTTTTAAAATAGGCTTGCCATTTTCTGCAAGAAAACAGTTAACAACCCAGGTTTCTGTGATTTTTGAGTAAGATAGCACTAAACACCTAAATCATGTTTTGAAAAATTGATGTGAAAGCAGACTTTCTATACATGAGTATTATGTTTCCTCACTTATTTACTTACTGTTTATGTTCTCTCAGCAATGCTTTATGGTATAGAGGTATTAGATGGTCTCTGTTAGATTAATTTCTAATTAATTTTTGTTTTCATTAACAATTCTTACATATATTCAGTTAAATTTAACTTTTTATATTTCATATTTTAATTTGATGTAAATGTTCTCTTCTATATGTATATTTCCTACTGTTTATTGATGATATATAGAAATACAATTGATTTTCATATTGATCTCTATTTAACTGACCTCATGAAATTCATTTTATTAGCTTTTTGTATATTTTAATATACACATTTTCTAATATAAAGTCTAATATACAGAATTTTCTACATATGCATTATGCCATCTGTAAATAAAGAGTTTTACATATTCTATAGATTCTTCATAAATTTTATTTTTTCTTGCTTTATTGAACTGGCAAGGACCTTAGGACAATGTTGAATGGAAGTCAGAAAGGCAAACACCTATGTTTTATACATAGTAGTAGAATTAAGGCGTTCAGAATTTCATGACTAACTGTGAGGGTAAGTATGAATTTTTTAATAGATGCTTTTTATCAGGTTTAGGAAGTTTCCTTCTACTTCTAGTTTTCTGAAAATTTTTGTTTTAATTAAAAAAGTTAGATTTCCAATAAAGTCGTAAAACAACACAGAGCTCCCATATGCCCCTCATCCAGTTTCTCCTAATGTTAACATCTTAAATAACCAAGAGAATTATTAAAATCAGGAAATTGACATTAGTAATGATATTACCTAAATTAAATACACCATTCCCATTTTCTATAATGTACCTTTTCTGTTTTATGATCCTACATTACATGAATATGACACACAAAGAACTATACACAAAAAATGTTCAGTTATCTATTTTTCACAGTGGTATGAGTTAGCAATTCTGACACTACTACACAAATGTATATGCACACAGAGAAATGTATACAAGTATATAAACTTGGAACAATTTGTGATGGCAGAAAAAATATATACATATATAACACATGGGTCATTATGAAAGTTTTAAAATACACAGAACTCAAAAAACATAAAATCCCCATAGACGGAAATAAATGAAGCCCTCCCAGCAACATCAATAAGCCAAACAAGTTGAAATTGGCATGGGTGAATCAGAAAGGATGCTGTCGACTGTTTGTTGGAAGCAAAATAATGGTCCATAACACAGTCCATCTCAAAAAGTTTATAGTGATTATATTGTAGAATTTAACAATAAAATTTTAGGATTGAACAAATAAAATAATACTTTGTAGACAATGAGTCATGTTCCTCATATCAACAAAAATGAGCAAAAGATGAGCTAAACCTTACGTTATTGGTTTGAAATCTATGGTATTAGTATCTTATAAAGTTTGTAGATAGTTACAGGGACCAAACCATTGATGTTTGTATCCCCATGACGGGTAAGACTGAAACTGCAAGAGCAGGCAACCTAAGACAGGGGCTATGTTTTTCCGCCATACAAAAAACAAGAGGGAATTGTTGGGCCCTGCCATGTGCCTG
>CAUYPK010165534.1:0-24066 GCA_963574355.1 Loris lydekkerianus | reverse complement strand
TACACCATATTTATCTAATTATTTTTTTTTTTAAGTATTTATTTTTATTGTTAAATCATAGCTGTGTACATTAGTGGAATCAAGGGGTACAATGTGCGGGATTCATATACAATCTGAAATATTCTCATCAAACTGTTCAACGTAGCCTTCATGGCATTTCCTTAGTTACTGTATGTAGGCATTTGTATTCTGCATTTAGTAAGTTTCTTTCTTTTTTTTTTATCGTTGGGATTTATTGAGGGTATAAAGAACCAGGTTACACTGATTGCGTTGGTTAGGTAAAGTCCCTCTTATAATTGTGACCCACCCAAAGGGGTATGCCACACCCCACAACCCCCACCCCACCCTCTTCTCCTCTCCCTGCTTGTCTCTCTTCCTTTCCCCACCCCCAACCATGTACTAGGTCATCAATCCTGTCCGCATATCAGAATTGAGTACATGGGATTCTTGCTTCTCCATTCTTATGATGCTTAACTAAGACGAATGTGTTCCACTTCCATCCAGGTTAATACACAAGATGTAAAGTTTCCATCTTTTTTTTTTTTTTTAGAGATAGAGTCTCAAGCTGTCACCCTGGGTAGAGTGCTGTGGCATCACAGCTCACAGCAACCTCAAACTCTTGGGCGTAAGCAATTCTCTTGCCTCAGCTTCTCAAGTAGCTGGGACTACAGGTGCCCACCACAATGCCCAGCTAATTTTTTGTTGCAGTTGTCATTGTTGCTTAGCAGGCCTGGAGCAAGGTTCAAACCTGCAACCCTAGGTGTATGTGGTCGGTGCCCTGCCGACTGAGCTGCAGGCACTGCCAGTCTCCATCTTTTTTAATGGCTGAGTAGTATTCCATGGTTAACGTATTCCACAGCTTGTTAATCCATTCCTGGATTGGTGGGCATTTAGGCTATTTCCACATTTTGGTGATTGTAAATTGAGCTGCAATAAACAGTCTAGAACAAGTATCCTTATGATAAAAGGATTTTTTCTTCTGAGTATGTGCCCAGTAATGGGATTGCAGGATCAAATGGGAGGTCTAGTTTGAGTTCTCTGAGGATCCTCTATACTCCCTTCCAGAAGGGTTGTATTAGTTTGCAGTCCCACCAGCAATGTAGAAGTGTTCCCTTCTCTCCACATCCACGCCAGCATCTGCAGTTTTGAGATTTTGTGATGTGGGCCATTCTCACTGGGGTTAGGTGATATCTCAGGGTGGTTTTTATTTGCATTTCTCTGATTATTAGGGACAATGAACGTTTTTTCAGATTCTTGTTTGCCATTCATCTATCTTCTTTAAAGAAGGTTTTATTCATTTCTCTTGCCCAGTGATATAAGGGATTGTTGGCTCTTTTTATGTTGGTTAATTTGAGTTCTCTGTAGATCCTACTTATCAAGCATTTGTCTAATTCATAGTATGCAGATATCCTTTCTCATTGTGTAGGTTGTCTATTTGCTTTGGTTATTGTCTCCTTAGCTGTACAGAAGTTTGTCAGTTTAATTAAGTCCCATTTGTTTATTTTGGTTGTTGTTGCAATTGCCTGGGGGAAGTCTTGTTCATAAAGTCTTTCCCTGGGCCAATACCTTCAAGTGTTTTCCCCACTTTCTTCTAGGATTTTTATGGTTTCATGCCTTAGATTTAGATCTTTTATCCAGCTTAAATCAATTTTTGTGAGTGAAGAAAGGTGTGGGTCTTTTACACGTGGATATCCTGTTCTCCCAGCATCATTCATTAAATAGGGATTTTTTTCCCCTAGTGTATGTTCTTGTTTGGTTTATCAAAGAATAGGTGGCTATAAGATATTAGTATCATCTCCTGGTTTTCTATTCAATTCCAGATGCCTATGTCTCTATTTTTGTGCCAATACCATGCTGTTTTGATCACTATGGCCTTGTAGTATGGCCTAAAGTCTGATAGGCTGATGACCCTGGCTTTGCTTTTATTGATAAGAATTGCCTTAGCTTTATAGGGTTTTTTCTGGTTCCATGCAAATAAAGAATTATTTTTTTCCTACTCTTGAAAGAGCTATGTTGGTATTTTAATAGGGATGGCATTGAATTGACAGACTTCCATTTGTTAATATCTACTGCTATTTCTTTTCTTAGGGTTTCATAATTTTCTTTATAGATGTTCTTCATCTCTTTTGTTAGTTATACTCCTAGGTATTTCATTTTCTTTGAAGCAACTGTGAAGGGGATAGTGTCCTTAATTAGCCTCTCATCTTGGCTATTATTGGCATATACACAGGCTACTGACTTGTGGACATTGATTTTATATCCCGAGACATTGCTGTATTTTTTGATGACTTCCAGGAGTCTTGTGGTTGAGTCTTTGGGGCCCCTAAGTGTAAGATTATATCATCAATAAAGAGGGAGAGTTTGACCTCCTCTGCTCCCATTTTGGATGCCCTTTATTTCCTTCTCTTGCCTGATCTGGCAATCATTGGCTAGAACTTCCAGCACTATGTTGAATAGTAGTGGTGATGGAGGACAACCTTGTCTGGTTCCAGTTCTGAGTGGAAAAGCTCTCAGTTTTACTCCATTCAGTATAGTATTAACTGTGGGTTTGTCATAAATGGCTTTGATCAGTTTAAGAAATGTGCCACATATGCCTGTACTCTTCAGAGGTCTAATTAGAAAAGAATGCTGGATTTTATCAAATGCTTTTTCTGCATCTATTATTGAGAGGATCATATGGTCTTTATTTTTGCTTCTGTTGATATGTTGAACAATGTTTATGGACTTGTATATGTTAAACCAGCCTTGCGTTCCTGGGATGAATTCTACTTGATTGTGATGTGTGACTATTTTAATGAGAATCTATAATATATTGGCTAGGATTTTATTGAGAATTTTTTTTATTGAGAATTTCATTAGTGAAATTAGTCTGAAGTTTTCCTTTTTAGTTGGGTCTTTTCCTGATTTTTGTACCAGGGTGATGTTTGCTTCATAGGACGTGTTGGGGAAGATTTCTTTCTTCTAAATTTTTTTGGAATTATTTCTGGATTATAGGTATAAGTTCTTCTTTGAAGATTTGATAGAATTTTGATGTGAAGCCATCTGGACCAGGGCATTTTTTGGTTGGGAGATTTTTTTTTTTATTGTTTTTTTTTTATTTCAGCGCTTGAAATAGTTCTATTCAGGAACCCTATTTCTTCTTTTTAAGTCTAGGTGAGTTTGTTGATGTGCTCTCTCTGTTTTTTGGATGTAGGCATCCAAAGCAATAAATTATCTTCTCAGGAATGTTTTTGCTGTATCCCACAGGTTTGGGTAGCTTGTGTCTTCATTGTTGTTTATGCTCAAGGAAGTTAGTAATTTCCTCATTTATCTCTTCCTTCACCCAACTGTCTTTCAGCATAAGGTTATTTAATTTCCATGCCTTTGTGTGGGGTTGAACATTTTTGTTGAAGTTGAGTCCACCTTTATGCCTTGTGGTCTGAGAAGATACAAGGTAAAATTGGAATTCTTTTGATTCTGTTGAGGTTTGTTTTGTGTCCTAGGATATGATCAATTTTAGAGTATGTTCCATTGGAAAATGAGAAAAGCTTATATTCTTTACCTTTGGGATGGAATGCTCTTTATATGTCTATTAAGCACATTGCTTCTCCATATTATGGAAAGGACAATGGGTCCTAGGGTCACAAAGGACAATTGTTCTAGGGTCACATTTAAGTCTCTTGTATCTTTCTTTAGATATCTTTGTTTAGAGGATCTGTCCAGCTCCATAAGAGGAATGTTAAAAGTGCCCTATTATTATGGTGTTATAGGATACCATATTGCTCAGACTTATTAAGGTCTGTTTCAGGAATCTGGAAGCATTTAAGTTGATGCATAAATATTTAGAATTTAGGCTCGGCACCTGTGCACAGTGGTTATGGTGCCGGCCACATGCACTGAGGGTGGTGGGTTCAAACCCGGGTCATGCCAGCTAAACAACAATGACAATTGCAACAACAAAAATAAATAAATAAATAAAATAACCATTCATTATGGCAGACACTTGTAGTTCCAGGTACTTGGGAGGCTGAGGCAAGAGAATCACTTAAGCCCAGGAGTTTGAGGTTGCTGTGAGCTATGATGCCACAGCACTCTACTGAGGGTGACATACTGATACTCTGTCTCAAAAAAAATAATAACTCACCATCATTATTTAGCAGAAAATGCAAATAAATCTGAGATTCAAACCAATAAAGCCCATGTGGTCCCTCACCTCTCTTACCTCTTCTTATTTGTGGAGGTTAATTCTGCCTTATTTATTTAGACACAACACTTTGCACACCTGCTCATTTATGGGGACTTGATGGAACATCAGCCCTAGATTTAACTATGTGGAAAGCTGGAATGAGGAAAAATAATTGTTATGGTTAACCTTTATGATCACTTTCTTCCCTAAAAATATAAAGGATCTTATTGGGTTTACTGAAAGTTTCCTGGAAACATTTTTTCTTTCCTGGCTTTATTTTATAGAATTACACATCTATTTGATGACTGACATTTTCTGGGCCAGTATTCCTCACACTTATGGTTCTAGTTGTAATGGAAACAAGGCCGGAAATCAGAAAAAATAAGTTCAAGCCCTGGCAACATCACTTATTGAGATTTAACCCAGGAGAAACCACTTAACTTTCCAGCTTCAATCACAGTACTCATCGGAGGAGGAGAGTAATTTCTATAATAATGGCCAAGACAGTTAGTTGTTAAGGAGATTAAATGATATATGTGAAATTGCTTTATCTATTATAAAGAACTATACACAAATATAAATAATTATGCTTCTCATTAGAATCTCGTTATGAGAAAGGTTTTAAAAGTTCATACACAGATCTTTAACTTGAAAAGGGAATTGGAAGATTCCCAGGGAAGGGGGATGGTAAGAAGAAAAAGTAAGCTATTCTTACCTTTACAAAACTTCAGAATTGTCTTACGTCCATTGTTCTTTCCATAATGCAGAGAAGCAAACACATCCTGTGACTAAACCAAGTTGAGAGGAATCACTAGCTGCATAAAGGTAAGGGAGAGTAGTTAGACAAGAGGAAATATTTGAAACACAGAAAGTTCCCACTCTCATGAGTATTTAGATAGTAACCAGCCTGCCGGTGATATATATTGACAAAAATAAAGATAACTTTGAGACAGTTCAACAAATCTCATTCATTAAAAACCATTTATTAAGGGTCTTCTATATGCCAAGCATTGTTTTAAATATTATAGATATTACAGTAAACAGAATATGCTTCCTTATATACTTTACATTTTAGTGAAGAGAGATAATGCATTAACACAAAATAAACTATAATAAGGATAATTTCCTATAGTGATATTTTCTATGCAGAAATTTAATTAAGGAACAGAGACTGAGTTGAGGTGAGAAGATGGACAGAGGCAGCTAATATAGCCTGGAAAGATGTAATTAAGAAGGTAATGTTTGACCTGAGATCTAAAACAAGAGCTGAGTGACAAGTTCTAGACAGGAGAAAAATGTAATTGCAGAAACACTGAGATAGAAATGTAAAAAGACACATGTGCTTTAAGCACAGTCCATATTGGTGTAACCTAGTAAGATACAACCTCAAAGAGGCTCAGTTACCAGGACAGGAGAACAATGTATTTGACATGTAGTTGGAAATCATTGCAGGGTTTTTTTTAGTTTCATATTAATATGAGGGTACAAACGATAGGTTACATTGTTTGCATTTGTTATGTAAGTTCAATTTGTAGTTGAGCCCTTCACCCAGGGGGTGTGCTGTGTACCCTTACATTGTGCACAGTAGGTGAGAGCTTACCAGTGCTCTCCCCTCCCTTATCTCTTCCCCCTCCCTTCCTTGAATTTAATTGTGATTTTCTCTCATGTTGGTGTGCAGTTGTTAATATACTGGTTTCATATTAGTAGTATTGCATACACTGCATGCTTGCTTTTCCACTCTTGTGGTACTTTACTAAAAGAACTTTCTACAACTCCATACAGGTTAATACAAAAACATAAAGTCTCCATTGTAGGGTTTTATTCAGGGAAGCAATATACAACTTGTTTATGTTTTTAAAAGATCACTTTGATTCCAGTAGGGGAAAAAAGATAGCAATGGGCCAAGGAAAGCATCAGGGAGACCAGTAAAGAGACTATTGTGACAATCAAGGTGGGGATGGTTGTGACTTAGACTGGGGCTTAGCAGTAGGTGTGGAGGAAGGTAGTCAAAGTGGTGCTCCATTTGGCCGTGGATCCAAAAGAAAATCCTGATGTTTGGATCTGCAATATGGAGGAAAATAAAACTCGTGAGGATCTAACATTTTTCTACTTATTATTATAATTGACTTTGGCTTTTTACTAGATTAGGAAGGCTGGTAGAGACACCAACTAGACAGCGAGTAACAGATTTCCTTAGGATACCACTCTAAATGATACTAGATACTGTGACGGTTAATTGTGTATGCCAACTTGCTTGGGTGAGGGGTGCCCAGATATTGTTCTGGCACACCTGTGAAGGTGTTTCTAGATGAGATTAATATTTGAATTGGTAGACTGAGGAAAGCATATTGCCCTCTCCTATGTGGGTAGGCCAAATCAGAACAAAAAGACTGAGCAAGAATTTGCTCTCTCTGCCTAACTGTCTTTGAACTGGGACGGTGATCTTCTCCTGCCTTCGGATTTGGCCTCAGACTAGAACTTACATTATCTTGGTTCTCAGAACTTTGTACTTTGACTAGAAATATACCATCACTTGTCCCCCAAGTCTCCAGTTTGCTGAATGCAGATCTTTGGACTTCTCAGCCTCCATAACTAGCAAAGCCAATTCCCCAATTCCTTATAATAAATCTCTCCCTCTCATACACACACACACACACACACACACACACACATATATACACACATATATCCATATATATACACATTCATACACACACACACAGAAGGTACAAAAAATGTATAAACATTTTAAGAAAAAAACTGCATTAAAACTGTAATAACATATACTGGTAACAAAAGGTGAATAAACGTCACGTTGAGACCTCTTGTAATTGCAGAAGTCAAACGTGACTTGAGTATTACAAGTTCTATTTCCCAGATTAATGCAGAGATCCAAATGGGCCTATCAAGCAAGCACTTAGGTATGTACATCTGGAGATCAGAGGAAAAACTTACATTTCTATTTGCCGATAATCACATTCAAAATTCTTTTCAAGACCCACTCTCACATATGGGAGTTTCTTTCCCAGCTCCATGCCCCGGCCTTTCCATTTGGTTGAAGATGTTTTGAACCTATGAGGCTTTGTTGGGAGAGTCACACCGTTAGTCTCTCTTTGTCCTTCTAAGTCATGTCCTCTAGTTGAAACGACTCACTGGGTGCTTCTGTAATCCATTCAGAGGTTTCTAAACAGCGAAATAACCACACCTTGATTTGATTCTTGCTGCAAATCTGAGTTTTAAACTTTTGTCATTCAAAGTTGTAATCAATTTTATCTTTCAATATTAGAAGCTGAGAAGCACTTAAAAATGTCTAAAATTCTGGGCACTCACTAGTCTCTTTTTTTGGTTCTTGAAACCTGGCCAATTCGTTTCTTGGCTCTTTTCCTTTTTTCTGATGCTTTGCTGAACACAGCCACTAGCAACAAATACATATTAATGACATTGTTTTTCTACCTCTTCCCTATTGCTAAAATTTCGTTAAGTCCATGACTGTCCCTCCAAGTTATTATATACATCAGTTCTACCAAATGTTTTGCAAACATACCATGTGGCAATATTTGAACTTCTCAGAATAATTTCCTTCCCACCTGCCCACCTGATCCTGAAGCCAATGGCACATTCTTTAGGCTATTTTTTGTGCCGTAACCTCACTTCTAGGCATACACCTCTGTATCAGTCAAGATAGTATAAATTATACTGTGATCAGGAGCAACCTCAAAAATGTCAGTGGCTTAAAATAACAAAGATTTATGTATTAAGCATGCTGGGAGCCTTTCTCAGTGCCATCTTGCTCTAATAATGTGCTGATGAAGAAGCCATTATCTTGAAATTTGTCATCACAGTGTAAAAATGTACTCTGGAAAGTCTCACATAAGCAAATAAATACTCTACTTCTAAATGGACATATGCAACAATTGTTTACAATGGCCAGAAATAAAGGCATGGTGCCACCCAGTCACACAAGGGTCATGAAATACAGACTTCTCTGTACTAGAAGGAGAAAGGGAGCGAATATTATTAAGCATAGCAACGAACACTTTGACAAATCACTAGAATCAGAGCCTGAGTGGAAGCGACTCACACAGGGCCCTCTCCACCTCCCAGAGGCCCCGAGCTGGGGAAACAAGAACACTCGGCAATTGAGTATGCCCAGCAGGCCTCCCTGTGTCTAACCTTTCACCACCTTCTAATTGCTTAGAAATGTAGCCCTGGAGACCATTAAAGTTGCAGAGACAACAAGTGTTAATGTTTCAGGAAAGTTTTTATATCATATACTCCAATTTCTTATTTTTTAGAGACAAGAATATTATATCTATTAATATTAACCACTAAGAATTTAGACCACTAATAATGACCACTTACTGAACATTTGTTATATTTCAGGAGGATTACTAAGCAGATAGTATGTGTTCTCTAAAAAACAGAAAAATGAAGAGGTATTAAAGTTAGGCGTATCATTGCAAGGGTACATGTCAAATCTATTAAGAGTAGAGTATAAATGTCTTAACACAATAATTAAGTGAGATGAAGGCTATATTAACCAGCTTGATGTAAACATTCCAAATTGTATATAAAATCAGCACATTGTACCCCATAAATGCATTAATGTACACAGTTATGATTTAATAAAAAATTATTAAGAGGAAAAAAAATAAAATAAATGAAAAAAACCCTGAGGCTGAGGAAGGTCCAATGAGTTGCCTAAGGCATCACAGACTGTACTGAAATTGCTAAGTCTTGGATTCAGACGCAAATCCTTCTGGGGCCAGCATCCTTATTGTCAAACATTGTGTGATTCTCCTCCTATGCCTGGCATTTCATTTATTGTTATAAGATTTTTATTCTCAGTACCTTCTATTTTAATACAATAATATGTTGTCAAAATTCATTTTTCCTCTTAATATCAGAAGGCAATATCTTCGAGTTATGTGACGAGCATACAGAAACACCTTTGCCGAAACGACGCCAGCGAAGTCTAAATCCTCAAGTCCCGAGATATTTAATTGTTGTGTCCAGATGCCGGGATGACAAGTTTTATTTACATGTCCCTCATTTGTTTCCATGCTTAGTGTGGTCTCTCTTTACTCTGTAACTGTCTTTGGGGGCATTTCTGCTTAACGGAACAACAAGATCAAAAGCAGGACTGCTTTATTAGCCTCAACAAATAGCAGAATAACTGTCCTGATGGCCACATTTTTTTACATATATTATTAGGAATTTGATACTCTGCATTTTATAATAAGCATTTCTTAGGAAAGCAGGTTTAAAGGTGAAAAGAGAATCCCAATAACATTATGAAAACCTTATGCTTGAAATCAGGTAACTCCCCAATTCTTTCTAATAAAATAGGTGGGGGTTTTTTCTCTCTTAAGGCAGGTTTTATTTATTTATTTATTTTTGTATTTATATTTTTTGTTTAGCAGGTCCAGGCCAGGCTCAAACCTGCCACCCCTGGTGCACAGGGGTTTTGGTTACAGTATTACAGGATTATTAAATTCATGGTGATTAAGGCTTGTCAGTTATACTTTCTGTTCTTCATTTAATTTTGCTTGAATAAATAGCTTCTCCTACCCCAAATCTATATAAAAAGGGGTACCCTCAAAGACACATTAATTCTTACTTCTAGGTTGTAAGGCCTGTGTTTGCATTTCTTTTGTAATTTGGCAATATTACTTAACCTTCTACAAAATGATATTCACTCCAAAATTACTTACATACAAAGTTATGCTTTGGTATTAGCTTTTATTATTATATTATATAATAGTCATTAAAATAAACAGCTTGTATTAGTTTCCTATGGTTTATGTAATGAATTAATACAAATTTAGTGGTTTAAAAGCACACAATTTATTCTCTTAAGGTTCTGGAAGTCAGAAGTGAGACTTCAGGATCACTTGGCTAAAGTCAGGGTGTCTACAGGACTGTGTGTCCTTAGGTGGCTCTAGGTGAGAATCCTTTTCCTTATTGTCCAGCTTCTAGAGCCCCATTTCTCTCACTACTGGGTTTATGGACCCTTGACCTTGAAGCTAGAAGCACAGCATTTTCAAAGCCTTTTCTCTTCTGCACATCACCTTGTTCTCTGTAGTAACATCTCCCTCTGCTTGTCTTCTATAAGGACACTTGTGATTACTTCTAGGGCCTACTCAATAATCCAGGTACAGATTCCCATCTGTACATTGTGAATCACACTTTTTGGCATATAAGGTAATATTTTCCATAGAAGGACATAATCCTTGTTCCCAGGGATTTTAGGCAGTAAATGTCCCTGGGAAGTCATTATTTAGCCTACCAGAGAGTCTTATAGAGAATGTTTTTGTATATATTCTAAACCCTAATTAGAGGACTGTCTCCTCATGTAGATTCCAACATATTAGAAATGCAATTTTGAATTTAATCGTGGAAAAAAAATTTCTCTGAAATAGTAAGAAAACTTTTTGATACATTTTATATAAATTTTTATTGTTTCATTTTTTTTTTTGTTCTGAATACCAGGAAGCTCACTGTCTAATTTTCTGCCTACTAATGAAAGTATAGTACTTTTTTTTGAGACAGAGTCTCACTATGTTGCCCTTGGAGAGTGCCATGGTGTCACAGCTCACAGAAACCTCAAACTCTTGGGCTTAAGCAATTCTCTTGCCTCAGCCTCCCAAGTAGCTGGGTCTACAGGCGCCCACCACAATGCCTGGCTATTTTTTTTTTGTTGAGGTTGTCATTGTTGTTTAGATGGCCAGGGCCAGGTTCTAACCCTTCAGGCTCAGTATACATAGCCAGCGCCCTAACCACTGAGCCAGAATCACACAATTAGGCCACTCCCAGATTCTGACTCACAAAAACTGTAGGTAATAAATGTTTATTGGTGTTCGGGGGTATTTTGTCATGCTGCAATAGAAGCCCAGTACAGGCAAGCAAGCAGGTGAGGTGTTTGCCAAGGGTAAAGGAAATGTGGAAGGTGCAGTGGAGTTTTAAATACTATTTACAAAAATATGACCACATACAGTAATAGTTATGAGTTTTTCTTCACTAGTTTGATATGTTTATGTGCGTATTAGGCACATACACAGCATTCTTGTTTTCTTCCTCTCTTCCACTTCATTACCATCTAATACAATATAAGTTAACTTTATACTCAAGATTTTGGTTACAGGACTGAATAACCAGAAGAATGAACACCAGACAAAGACAAAGGGGGATGTTGCATGCTTGGAGGAAGGGGTTAGCACATTTCCATTGTTACACAGGGTAGCTGCCTCATGTTAGGTGGAAATGTGATTTTGTTATTGTCTTTATTTATAAATTAATATAGCTATGTTTTTAAGAGTTGTGTATAGGTGTGAAATTGGCAAGGTACATGCTATGGTGGCCTTGACTAAGCTAAAAAACTACCCAGAATTCTCTTCCCCATATGTTTCTAGTCAGGGTGAGCCATAAAAGAATATTATAAATGTAAAATCTAGATGTGACATCATAGCCATTTTATCTTTTACACTCAGTAGCTTAAGTCAGATGCTTCTGCAGCTTACATGCTTGATAGCCTGGGTAGGATGGGGCAGTGATCCGTCTTGCAACTGCTGGAACTTTCTCTGGATTTTCCTTCCACCTTTCTGACCTGTGGCCAGGTATGTAGTCTCTGTGATGAGGCACCAGCTTCTCCTTCAGGACACCTGAACCATGGGAGGCAGTGGGAACAGACATGGTTCAGTTCATCCTGTGTTTCCTCCATGTTTCCCCACTTTACACCCACATTCTTTTCCCAGTATTACCTGTGCTGCAGACTCTAAGCTCCTATAGCAGATGCAACGACAACAGCTTTAGAGAGACTGTTTAACTCTTCTGCCTCAACTGAGTAAAGTCAAGTCCCTGCCATAGACACACACACACACACACACACACACACACACACTCATATGCTAGTGTGTTGCCTAGGATTGAATCCTAACTATGGCTTTAGTGGAGAGTTGGCAGGAGTGGCTAGATTTGCAATATAATTTGCTGGTAGAACTAATCCTACTTCCAAGAGTTTTTGATCTGGGGATTGGAAAAAAGAGAAGAATCAAGGATGACCTTTGGCTTCTTGATCTAAACCACCAGATAAAATTAGGAAGATTGGGAGCTGAGAAAGGGAGGGTGAATCAAAAGTTTTGCTTTAGACATTTTACATTTGAGAAGCTTAGACATCTAAGACATCCCAATGTATGTATCAAACAAGTAAATCAATGTAAAAATGTAGCTCAGGAAAGAAGTTCAGGATAGAGATAAAGACTTAGGAGTCATAAGCCTGTGCATGATATTTATTTATTTATTTATTTATTTTGTTTTTTATTTATTTTGAGATAGAGTCTCACTATGTCACCCTGGGTAGAGTGTTGTGGCATCACAGCTCACAGCAACCTCAAACTCTTGGGCTTAAGCGATTCTCTTGCCTCAGCCTCCCAGGTAGCTGGGACTAGAGGTGCCCACCACAATGCCCAGCTATTTTTTTTGGTTGCAGTTGTCATAGTTTAGCAGGCCCAAGCCAGGCTCAAACCTGCCAGACTTGGTGTATGTGGCCAGTGCCCTACTCACTGAGCTATGGACAACTAGCCATGTGAATGTTATTTAAGCCATAGAACTAGATTTGTTTTTCTGGGGAGACAGCCTAGATGAAGATAGCATAGATAGAATAAAAGACATAAGCAAAGAGCCCTATAACATTTAGGTTAAATCAAAAGTGGTGCCAATGAGAGAGAATGAAAGCCAACACTTAGGAAGGAAGAAGTGAAACAAGGTGCATGGGTCATAAAAGCCAAGAGCAGAGATTGCCTCTACAAGCCACGAAAAGTGTGCCCCAGAGCTGGCAATATTCCTGGTGTAAAGGGAGTGTCCAACTCTAGGCATGCTGTACAAGGTCACAGCCCCTTCATCTCTGTGCCTCAATTGGCAAAGGCCAAGAATGGATCTAGGGCCCTGCATTTTCATTACCTTCCCTTCCCTCAGCAGCATTCATGATTGCCACTGCTAATCTCATCATGCTACTTATCCCTTTGACTGGCTCAAACACCAACCTCTAGAAGCCCAGAATCCCCAGGCCTTTCCTCCTTCCTCCCCTGAAATCTTGTCTCCTTAAGGCGTATTACCTCTCATCATCCTTATCATCCTCAAACATCAACACTTTTCTCTCGGAAACTCCCAAAGCATTCCTACCATGCCCTCTAGCATTCATAGTCAGTCTCCAGAAAAATTATTAATTTCCTCAACATCCTCTGTAAATACAACTTCAATTTGGCTGATTCCCTCCTAAGGTTTCTACTTCCCTTGTAGCTAGTCCTGTCATATGGTATTATGTTATCTCTCACCTTCCCCTTACTATAAGGTATGTGGGTTGAGAGTTTTCTTGTTCTACCACTTCCAAACCAGAATTATCACATGTGAACAGCATTTTATCAGAATATGCCACATTGTAGTCATTTGCTGACACCTACCCCCCCCAACACCCCACTCTCTTTAAATTTCAGCACCTTAATTACTAACCTTTCCAATGCTACTCCTAACATAGTTCATGGAAATTCGATTTCCATGAACATATCTTTCCAACATTCTGGAATGTTAGTCACTGGCTCACCTCACTTTCAATAATCTTGTGCCCCTCTTCTATTCCAGTTACCCATTTCCATAGTTATACCTTGTATTTTGTCATTACCAATAACTTCAACTCTTCAATGAACTCAATTTCAAGCACATTCTAGTTCCAGTTAACTTCTAAAGCAGTGATTCTCAACCTGTGGGTCGCAACCCCTTTGGGGGTTGAACGACCCTTTCACAGGGGTTGCCTAAGACCATCCTGCATATCAGATATGTACATTATAATTCATAACAATAGCAAAATTACAGTTATGAAATAGCAATGAAAATAATTTTATGGTTGGGGGTCACCACAACATGAGGAACTGTATTAAAGGGTTATGGCATTAATTGATGGCCTTGCTTCCTATTTCAATAAGAAAATAGGAGCAAAAAAGCAAAACAACACAAACATCCACACTTTCATGAGTAACTACACACTTGCCTTTGTCCCTAGTTATAATCACTTCTCGCCAGTCATGAATGAACTGACTCTTCTTCTGCTGAAGACAAACCCTTCCATTTGTTCACCAGTTCCCACTCCTTCTCATTTACCCCAGGACATTTTATGCTAATTTTCTCTTCTTTCATTCATCATCCGTTCTCCCTCTCTATTGGATCATAATCTGTTTGCAAACAGGCTATTCTTTCTTCTATCTGAAGGAAAGCCTGTTTAGACCTTAGTCTCTCTTATGGCTATCATTTTTATTTTTTACCACTCCTCTTTGCTGGAAAAATTTCTGAATATTTGCATATATTTGCCATTTCTAATTCCTCTTCCCTCCTTCCTTGGACTCACTCCATTTAGACTTTCATCTATCACTCATCCATTGAATCTATCCTTATCAAATTTGCCAGGGCCCTTCCCATGCTGTGTCTGGTGGTTAATTCATAGTCCACTTCTTACTGGATTGGCAGCCATCTTTGCACGGTCTTCATGAGTAGTGCTCATCCTCAGCCTCTACAACCTAACGCTGTCTAACTGGCTACTCCTTCGTAGTACTTTCATCTGTTTGTTGCTGGCTCTTTCTCATTGTCCTGACTCCCAAATTTTGGAATGAGGTAATTTTTGTTCATTTGTTTGTTTTTAACTTAAGTACACAATGTCATGAGAATCCCAGCAGTGCTTGGTTTCCATGAATGAATCCTGAGGATGAATATTTTCTAAATAGCTCTGTAAGTGCCTTAAGTAAAAACCTCTACTTGTTGATAACCCGCTCATTTCAAAGTACCCAGTATACTAAGATCTTTTTTTCAGCATTCCTTTAAATTGCTTATTAGAGCAGTAATGCATTCAGAATATTAACGAGGTCTAGAATACTCATCCGTTAAATTACAATGTCATGTTAAAAATTGGAAATTTAGTGTCAACTTTGTTTTGGGCCACTAATGAAGGAAAAACAGAGTCAAGGTGATTTTCAGATCATTGTAGCAGGATAACTAATAGAAAAGGATAATCAGTTCTATCCTGGACTATTTTTCATTTCAAAGTTGATGAGGACACCGTTCGGCTGGCAATAAAGATAGAAAATTTAGAAGGGTATGCAAGGTAGATTATGATTCAACCTGGCTGTTGAAATTTTCATCTGTATCATAAACAAAGAAGCATAAAAAACATTTACTCTACATTTCAAAGAATTGTACATGAAAAGAGACTGTGGAGTGGAAAGCCAGCACAATTAAATTTCAGTCTCTAAAATGTCACTGCATTTTAGACATCTCTGTATATGGTTTCTTGCTTTGAAAACAATTTATTAAACTTTATAAACTCCTATCTCATTTAGAGAACAAGTCGCTGAAGAGAAGAAACCAAAGGATTATGGATCCCTATTACATTATAGTGTCAGAACTAAATGTCACCCTTATATTTCAATACAGCAGTGATTAACTGAAGAAGATTTTCTTATCTTTATAACCTGCCTATGTTACAAAGCAAAGTCTGATAACAATCTCTAAGCCCAGGTAAGATAAATTATCATCATGAATGTTTGCAGAAAGTTAAAACTGGAAATGCAAAATAAACTGTTTGAAACTTTAGTGACCATTTGTTATTGTTATAATGGATGGTTGCCATGATTTGGGCACATACTCAAAAGATGGGGAGGAAGATTAAACTAAATCTCTAACAGGGACATCAATGGATTTTTGAAGGATAAGATGTTTATCTCCTCTGATGCCAAACTCTTGGACATGAACCAGATTCAACAGTATCCTTGTGTTAAACATCAGCTCAGTAGTTATTAATTTCCTCTGATTAAAGTCAAATTGATTATAAGGTTTCTCTTTTTGCCTATCCTTACTATGAATACAAGTGACATCCTATTTGCTAGGTATTTTTTTTTACTTCTTTATTTATGTGGATATATGTTTACACACATATATTTCAGCAAATTTAATCTCTTTCAACTACTTTACAAGGTGTGTTATTATTTAAGAAAAGGCAATGTTCCTAATATTCATGAATTATTTAGGTTTAGCAGATGAAAGATTTTTAATTTAGCTTTAAAACTGACTCTTTTTTATATCTGAGTGCAAAAGTAATTACTGTTTTTGCATTGTTGAAAATTTGATGTTTGATACTGGAATACATTCTTAATAATGTGGTTATGTGATATATCATTTTAATTGTGTATTTTTCAGGTTTTTTTTTTTTTTGCTAATGACTTATTACTTGTTGTTTATTTTATATTTATTTTATTTTATTTGAGACAGAGTCTCATTATGTTGCTTTTGGTAGAGTGCCATGCCGTCACAGCTCACAGCAACCTCAAACTCTTGGGTTTAAGCAACTCTCTTGCCTCAGCCTCACAAGTATCTGGGACTACAGGTGCCCACCACAATGCCAGGCTATTATTTGGTTGCAGTTGTAATTATTGTTTAGCAGACTCAGGCTGGGTTTGAACCCACCATTCTTAGCATATGTGGCCGGCACCCTACTCACTGAGTTACAGGCACTTTATATTTAAAGCCTTTATATTTATCTTAGACTATGGGAATGATGTTAGACAAAAATCAAATTCAAGCAGTTTTCTTGTTTGAGACAAAATGGGTAGTAAAGCAGTGGAAACAACTGGCAAAATCACAACAATTTGGTCTAGGAACTGCTAACAAACATACCGTGAGGGCTCAAGAAGTTTTGCAAAGGAGATGAGAGCCCAAGATGAGGAGTGTAGTTTGGGAAGTTGACAACAACCAGCTGAGAGCAATCATGGAACAACTACAGCTGATAGCTACATGAGGAGGTGCTGAAGAACTCATGTACTGTTCTACAGTCATGCAGCATTTGAAGCAAATTGGAAAGGTGAAACAGCTTGATAAGTGGGTGGCTCATGAGCAAATTGAAAATCAGAACAATTGGTGTTTTTAAGTGTCATCTTCTCTCATTCTATACATTTAACCATTTCTCCATTGGATTGTGATGTGCGAGGAAAAGTGGACTGTACCAGCTCAGTGGTTGTCCTGAGAAGAACCTCCAAAGCACTTCCCAAAGCCAAACTTGAAAAGGTCATGGTCACTGTTGAGGGGTCTGCTGGGGTCTGATCCACTGCATCTTTCTGAATTCTGGCGAAACCATTACATCTGAGAAGGCTGCTCAGCAAATTGACACAATGCACCAAGAGCTGCAATGCCTGCAAGCCAGCATGGGTCAACAGAAAGGCCCCAATTCTTCTCCAGGACAATGCCTGGCTGCACATTGCACAACCAACACTCCAAAAGTTGAACAAACTGGCTACCGTGTGTTGCCTCATCTGTCATATTCACCTGACCTGTCACCAACCAACTACCATTTCTTCAAGGATCTCAACAGTGTTTTGCAGGGGAAATACTTCTACAACAAGCAGGATGCAGAAAATACTTTCTAAAGTTTGTTGAATCCCAATGCACAGATTTTCATACTATACGAAGAAACAAACTTATTTCTCATTGGCAATAATGTGTTGATTATAACGTACCCATTTTGATCAATAAAGATGTGTTTGATCCTAGTTATAATGATTTAAAATTCATGGTCTAAAATCATAATTAATTTTGTATCAACCTAAATATATCCACAATGACTCCTTAGCATGTAATAATTTTTTTCACATTCTAGGATGTTATAAAAAGCACCTGTGATAAATGTTAATTAGTAGGGACATATTAATAAATGTACTCAGATGCCTTCAAGATTCTGTCACTCAAATTTTATAAGTTTAAATTAGATATCTGAAGCCATAGACAAGGATATGATCATTGACATAAGGGAGACGTTATAAGCAGTGGGCCACAATGATGTTTTATTTTGATAGCACAGTATTTTAATATTGTTTGCTTTGCCAACATTAAAAAAATTTAGTGTTCACAAAGACCTGAATTTCTGTTTCTTTTGAAATAGAGAGGATCTGGAACACTTAGCCTATATTCAATGGTATATTGGTAGATGTTTAACATTCAGGCTGCTTTAAAAAGAAAAAGGGTCTGAGTTGTAGCATTGGTTAATTCCTGTGGTGTAAATACCACCAATTGTGACTTATTTTGAGCTGCTGATGTGACATTGCTGCATTGGGAAGAGGTGCACAATCTGCTTTTGCAAACTGGTATGAGCCAGCTCCAGCATACTGCTTTCTGTACTACTCTGCAACCAAACTGGCTAAAATTACTAGTTGCCCCTTTAGACAAGGCACAATCCCACTGGTTCTTCATATTCCCTGTATCATCTATGTCACTTATTTATGTGACCTGCTATTTTGCATAGGAGCTTTGTTGGTGTCTGTGCACTCATGCATAAGGAATAATTATGTCGAGAATTAAGTCTGGGGCGTTGGAAAACAAAGTTCAATGTCAATTAATAGGCACTGTGTAGCTAAGGCCTTAGACTATGATTTGAATGGTTTCCCTTTAGTGATTCAGTACATAGCCTGGGCAACATACCTGTGTAGAAATAAACAAAGGCCAACACAATGAGAACATGCAGGGGTATTTATTCAGGGCTTGCTATAGCCAGGGAGTCAGCCACCATCACTTTAATTTTTGCAGACTCCAATGCAGGCAGAGGAGTGGGAAATCTTTATACCAGAACAAAGGGAAAGATTTGGGTACCCCAAGATTGGAGGCTATTGGCACAGGGAGGCTGTAAGCAGCTAACTGTTATAGAAGAGGGCATTCTATGGGACTGGTTCGAGGCGCATTATCTGGATTTCTCTGTTTTTGTTTTCTAAGTTGGAAGCAGGTTCAGGAATTAGAAAAGCTAATTGGCTGACATTTTGTTTGGTTTTGGGCTGATTGTCCCTGAAGTTATTGTTTACATTCCTGAATTTGTCACTGGAGGTATCAGTGTGCCTTCTAGAAGTGTAACTCCCAGCATTGTGGATAATGAGTCGGTTTCCTGCATCAGTTTCTGCAGGCTGTGGGTCAATTTTTTTTAATCTATGGTCTGGCTGTTGTGCTTTATATAGTTAGCCTCTCCTCTGGTGCCCTGACTGACTTTCTGATGGACTATATCTTTTCTCTGTCATACTTTTTTTTCCCCCCCTGGGGCTGTTTGCAAATTGTATCTTGTCAATACCAGGTCCTCTAAGAGTCAGAATAATTTTTTACAGAGGCATATTTTAAGCAATGTGAAGATATTGATGGAGATGGAGTAGAACAGTCCAGCTCTCTCAACTGCAGAAGAGAGGTAGGAATAGCGAAAGAAGGGCCAGCCCCACCCAGTATTTTGGGTTGTCAAAAGTTTATCTTATGCCTTTATTACTGGAGGAGTTTCTACCTGAAATGATGACTTACCTTAGCTGTCCATTCTAGATATTCAAACCAGTAAAGTGGTTAAATATGTCTTACATGCTTAAGTTCTAAGGGTATAAGAAGCTAAAGAGGCTATTATAAAAGAATAAATGATTAAGTGATGTGAAAGTAAGAAGAATCATAGAATGTAACAAAGTCTCTGCTAGTTCTTCCTGCAGATGCTGTGCTCTCGGGGATACATTGATTATCTCCAGAGAGCAGGGGCTGTACTCTCTCTCTCTGTTCTGTGATTCCCACAGAAAAGATGGAATGACTGCAACATGTGACTGGCTGGTCAGTGAAGCTGTGAGGTATTTAAAAGGAACAGAGTTGTACAAGCTAAGGCCCAAGCAACAAGCTGGAGCCTACAGAGGCACCGATGGCAGCTTTCTAGACAATGCTCTTGACTCTGACCAGGTCTAGCTTCTGTGTCCCCTGCTCCATGGATTCAACCCCTCTCCTCAGCAGAGCAGCACACACTGTAAATACTGCTGTTCACCTTCCTTATAAATTTAGAAATGGTGTGCAGGGAGTTGAGCTTCCAAATTCCTTTGGTTTCATATTAAAGATTAAACTCCTGAGAATTTGAATTTTCTGGATTCCGCTGTTCATGTCAGCTCTACACTGCTGCTCTCTTCTTCCAACCCTCGGACATTGAAATATACCATGGAAAAATTTTCCCTTTTTTCCTCTAAATTTCTACCTTTTAAAAATATTTTATTGGCCAATTAGAAGCAACAAAATGATTCTGTTTAGGTTTAGTTTGTCTTAATGTGCAGTGTGAAGACCATCTCTCTCCCTTAATCCTACCTTTTCTTTCACTTCTTTTTCTTTATTTCTTCTGCACCTTCCCTTCTGCTCTGCTGTGTGCCCTGTGGCTTAGCTGTGCCATGCTGTTGGTTGGTGTTGACAGGTGTTTGGAGCGCAGGGATGTTTTTCCGACCCTGATTTGCACTGCATCTAATACCATTAGACATCCAGCTGTGTTTTCAGGTTTCACAAGGATGCTCCAGAAAATATGCTTTTTTCCCCCTAGATGACACATTGAACTTTTCAACTTCACATCATCTATGGTAGGTCTCTAGCAGAAAAATAAGTCACATTATCTTGCATTACTTGTGGCAGTGTCTGTTTACATACATTAACAGGTATAGAAGATGAAGAAAACAGATTGAGAACCACAGAGGCATTACTGCTTTTTTCTAAGATTGTAATGATACTAGGAAATTACTGCCTCCTCTTCACCCCCAACTGAACAATATAAAACAAGCTGCTGAAAAATAAGCACTGCTTTGGGTTCAGGTTTAAACAGTTAGGTGTCCTCTTGGTAACTTTAGGTCAGTCTTTAGGTAGGGGATTTAAAAAGAAAAAAGGGCCCCTTCATCCCCATTTAGGACATGTACTCTCTTTTAAGCATATGACTCAAAAGTGAGCAGAAGATATTTTTGCAAGAAGAGAAATTCATTCTTTTCTCCTGGCAATCATGCTTCTTTGCTGTGGTGACCCATTACTCAGCAAATACTAAGGTGTCACTTGCCCCTTTGTTTGGGTGGCTCAATACACAGCATTAGTAGAGTGCCAGGCAGTACACGTCAGCTAAAGCTGCCTCGTGTGTTGGCTTATTCGGGGTTCCACAGAGAAAGAGAACCAGAAGAGAAGAGAAGGGCCTGGACCAGGAGCAGGAGGGGAAGGGCAGGGACAAGAAGGTTAGTGAGAGAGAAAGAGAAAACTTGTTGTAAGGAAGTAGCTTACATGATTGTGAGAGCTTCCTAAGGAAGTCCAGAATCCACAGGACAGTCCATCAGCAAGGTCAAGTGGAACTCTCAGGCGTAGGCTGAAGCTGCTGTCCACAGGCTGAATATTTTCTTCTTCAGAAAATCTCTGTTCTACTTCTAAGAACTTTCAACATAATGACTCAGGCCCACCTAGATTATCTAGGATGGTCTTCTTTAGTCAATTGATTATACAGTTAAATCACATCTACAAAATGCCTTCACAACAGCATCTAGAGTTTGATTGAGTAACTGGGGACTATAGCTTAGCCAAGTTGGGTCATAAACGTGACAATAACAGATGTGGAGTTTCACAGCTGACCCTTCTCCAGAGAGCTGCCTCAACTGACAACGGGAGCCATGTTGCTTGTGAGGCTATGCCCCCTCTCAGGAGAAGCTCACAGCCAATCTGTGGCTCACATGGGGTTTCAAAAGGCCTATACTCTTGCTACAAGTTAGATATAAAAGGTTGTGCATGTTGTGCTCCATAGGCCCCCCACCCACCATGAAATAGAACAAAGCTAGACCACATCTTTGACTCTTTCTCCTGCCCCATCATGGTTCCCTCACTTGTTCCCCACGGAGCACACCCTTAGTAGAGCATGTGCTCCAAAATCCCTGCCTCAGGCTCTGCTTCTAGGGAGCCATCCCTGCAACGGTGCCTTGGTGCAGTGCACACACTATTCAACTATACCAGTAGTTCTGTGGTCAGGCCTCCCTTACTCTCTTTTGTACAACCTTCAATCTCTTTTCTCCTTGCCTTATTTTTCTAGAAATAATTTATCAGATTTAGTTTATCAATTTAATGCTTTTAAGCCTACAAAATTGCAGTATTCATATAGTTAATTATATTTCCACTGGTCTTAAGTAAGGCCATGGGCTCAGGTCACTGGACATAGGTTGCGATAATGTTTCACTCCTACCTTCACATCATTTTATGTTCATGTCCTTCCCCTTCTTTTCTCTCTCTGCTCCATTCCTTTTGTTTTTACTACCATTCTCTTCCCTGCTCCTGTTTCTAATGCCTCGGGCCTGCTGACGGCAGCCTGTGGGCATGGCTCAGCCCAGCTAGAAGCCTGCATGGGTAAGAAGGCTGCTAACTTCTCTTCTGCCATGTAATACAGCATCAATTGTCTGCACAGATTGTCATTATGAGAAACGGCCACTGCTGTGGAAAGAGCAGAGGGCCTGGATTCCTCTGTGGTATTTGGCTTTTGATTTCTGTTTATTTTAGGTCATCTATTCTAAACTTTCCCTAGTTTAGACTGATGTTCTGCTCTAGCTCTCTTCGTGACATCAATCCAGTACCAGTGGTGACTCTGCATTTTCCCTGCCTGACTCTCTCCCTTGTTATGGCCTCAGAAATGTCAGGGCCATTCCTGCTACAACATATCCCATTAGGGGCCAAAAGAGGAAGGATCTGGCTCTTCCTAGTTTCTAGAAATCTTAGGGATGAGCCCTGACCAAATGGAAACACCATTGAGACTTTTCAAGGGTCTGAGGATCAGAAGCTGTAGGACACTGAAGTGAGGTCCTGGCATCCCCAGCCTACCTCCCTGTCCTTGCAGGGCTGTTCCAAATAGAATCCCCCAGGTCATCCTTAGACTTGCCCTTCATGTCAGCTCAGATCTTCTAGGCTTGCCTTCCCATGCTGGTATTCCTCCCCCCAGAGCTTTCTAGCATGATTTCTAAAACAGAGTTCTCCAATTTGATTGCTCTTTTGGCCCTGCTGGCTTTCTATACGCCCTCTGTAAGGAAACCATTTGCCTGTGGTATTCTAAAATGTGAGACATCTGTCTTCATTTTTATCCCTTGCCTTTCATTCAGAAGTAGTTTAAAAACTTTCTGAGTTTCCTAAACCCATTTTCGAACTTTTGTCCTTTTCTTGAGACAAACAAGTGTTTACATTTCCCGTCCACATGCCACTACCATGAATCCTCTCTGGACCTCACAACACCTTGTATGTCCTTCTTTTCAGATCCCAAACTCTGGTTCTTTATTTTCTAGCTGCGACCCCCTGTCCTTTCACCTTATATGGTCACTGTATATCTGGAGTTTATTCTGGTTTATTGTTTGTTTATTTTTTTCCCTTTATTTCAATGTCCACACTGCCTTGATCCACCCCTTTATCTGCACTAGCTCACCCTTTCCTCACCTCTCCCTGAAGGCCTTAGTCTATTACTCCTGTGCTCTGTACTCTCAAAGCACCTCTCCTCTCCTGTCTGTGTAGTAAAGGTGGAGAAAGGCCACATAAAAGGGGAAATTGATGCCATATGCATTTGCACATTTACACCCTCAATTTCTTTTATTTTTATTTTTATTTATTTTTAAATCATAGCTGTGTACATTAATGATCATGGGGCATAATACACTGGTTTTATAGACCGTTTGACACATTTTCATCATGCTGGTTAACATAGCCTTCCTGCCATTTTCTTAGTTATTGTGTTAAGACATTTACATTCTACATTTACTAAGTTTCACTTGTACCCTTGTAAGATGTACCACAGGTGTAATCCCACCAATCACCCTCCCTCCCTTCCCCTTTCTCTTCCCTCCCCTCCCTCTCCCCCTTCCCCATATTCTTAGGTTATAACTGGGTTATAGCTTTCATGTGAAAGCCATAAATTAGTTTCATAGTAGGGCTGAGTACATTGGATACTTTTTCTTCCATTCTTGAGACACTTTACTGAGAAGAATATGTTCCAGCTCCATCCATGTAAACATGAAAGAGGTAAAGTCTCCATCTTTCTTTAAGGCTGCATAATATTC
>CAUYPK010165531.1:0-12321 GCA_963574355.1 Loris lydekkerianus | reverse complement strand
TAAACTATAGCTTTCACATGAAGGCTATAACCCAACTATACCACAAGACTATGAGGAAAGGACCAAGGAAGGGGAAGGGAGGGGGGAGGTTTGGGTGGAGGGAGGGTGATGGGTTGGGCCACATTTATGGTGCATATTTTTGTCTATAATAAAAAAAAAAAAAACTGTTCCAAAGGGAAAAAATTGTGGTATATGTACACCATGGAATATTATGTAGCCTTAAAAAAGATGGAGACTTTACTTCTTTTATATTTACATGGATAGAGGTGGAACATATTGTTCTTAGCAAAGTGTCTCAAAAAGGAAAGAAAAAGTATCTAATGTACTCAGCCCTACTATGAAACCAATTTATAAGCACCCACACTTTCATATGAAAGCTATAACCCAACTATAGCCCAAGAAAAAGGGGAAAGAGGAGAGGGATTACAAGAAAAAAATTGGAAAAAAAAAAAAAAAAAAGAAAGAGGAGAGGGAGGGGAGGGGAAAGGAGAGAACGGGTGGAGGGAGGGTCGTTGGTGGGACCACACCTATGGTGCATTTTACAAGGGTACAAGTTAAACCTACTAAGTGTAGAATATAAATGTCTTAACACAATAACTAAGAAAATGTGGTGAAGGCTGTATTAACCAGTTTGATGAAAGTATTTTAAGATGTGTATGAAACCAGCACATTGTACCCCATAATTGCATTAATGTACACAGCTATGATTTAATTTAAAAAAAGAAAAAATTTTAAAAAAAGAGAGAGAGACAGATTCTCTTGCCTCAGCTTTCCCAGCAGCTGGGACTATGGGCACCTGCCACAAGGCAAGACTATTTTGTTAGAGATGAGGTCTCGCTTTGGCTCAGACTAATCTCAAACTCGGACTATCCACTTGCCTCGGCTTCCCAGAGTGCTAGCATTAAAGCATGAGCCACCTTGCCTGACCTTTGATGCTGGTATTGAAGTAACTTCAGCCAAATAGTATGAAGACTCAGTGCCAAATTTTTCAGAAATTTCCTTTTAGATTTTTGTAGTCTCTTCAATTAACTATGAATATCTACCCTCTGAAGAAAAAAAAAAAAAGCTATGCTTTCTATTACTTGATGAGCACAGATAATTCAAGTTTACAGAAAGAGACATAATGCTTACAGGTAGCTATGAATACAAACACGTAAATGTAGATAAGAACATAAATATAAATGTTGAAAGAAACATAAATACACATACATACATGTGGTAGGAGTTAGAGGAGCAATTAAAGGGATCTGAAGTTCAAAAACTCATGTTCTAGGCTTGGCCCTATCCCTTAACCAGTCATGTTGCCTTGGGTAAGTTTTCTGATCTTTTAAATCTCAGTATCCTCACAAGTAAAGTTGGAATTATAATAATACATACTTAATAGGATTACTGCAATGAGTACATGTGTGAATGTACACTAAGCACTTATTGCAGTGGCTCAGACTAAGTTCTTACCTATTTTTTTTTTAAGACAGAGTCTCACATTGTTGCCCTCGGTAGAGTGCCGTGGCATCACAGCTCATAGAAACCACCAGCTCTTGGTTTACTCAATTCTCTTGCCTCAGCTTCCCGAGTAGCTAGGACTAAAGGCGCCTGCCACAATGCCTGCCTATTTTTTTTGTTGTTGCAGTTTAGCCAGGGCCAGGTTCAAACAAGCCATCCTTGGTATATGGGGCTGGCACCCTACTCACTGAACCACAGGCACCACCCTAAGTTCATATCTAATAGTCATTATCATTATGATATTTGTATTAATTCTGTGAATTATATTAAATAGATGGAAAATAAGAATCCCATCAGCAAAATCTCGATCATGTGTTTTAAGTGCCCAAAAGCATCGTTCTAATTCACTGGGACATTTCTTTCCTAGGTTCCTTCAAAAATTGTGTATCTAAGATTTGATATCAAATACTGGCAGAAATTCAACTGAATACACACACACACACACACACACACACACACACGGTCCCAAAACACATCTGCACCTGAATCTGCTTCCCTTAATTTCCCAAAGTAGATCACTGGCATATGACACCTTTTATTCTCCCGTAAAGAAAATCAGCAAAACCCTCCTTGTTTTTGCATAAATGCAGAGGTGTTTTTGTCCTCTTTTATTTAGCACTTTTTTTCTGTCTTTAGATCCAGGCGTTAACGAAAGCTATTTAGGAAATATTTTTTTTCCCAAATTTAATAAAGCAAGCGAAAACATCTTAACCAGCTGTCCCTGAACATAATTTCAACTTTTTGAAATGATTCTGGACCATCCTCAAGCAAACACATTTTTGCTTCGATATTATGGAGTTATTTTCTTAGTAACTTGGTGTTATTTTCCTTAAACAATATAGCTCTAAATGTCTTGAATACAGTGTTTCTATTATTTTTAATGTTCTAAAATGTGTCACTTGTCAGTTCTCTGGTTGCTAGAGAGTTTCCTTCTATCCCTTGTCTTTCACCAGTGCATACAGTTCTTTCTTACATTCCATTTTTGGAGCTATAAAAAATTTCAAAGAGAAAACAGATAAATACTCCTGCTAAGTATGAAAGTTTGAAAAAAACAAAATGCAAACAGCTGCATTTTTCTCCCAGTCAAATGCATGGACTTTGTGAAAGATATTTCAACTAATGGAATGGAGTTCTCTTTTATTCTTCTTAATTCTTGGAATTGTTTAGTAAGGTTGCTTACTGGGAAAATAGATTCTTTTCTTATTACATATTAAAATGGTAGAGTTTCAGCATTGTTGACTGGATCAAATATAAAAATACAGTACTCCATTTGTATTTTACATATGTTAAAATTCATTCAAATTGAGTCTTTAAAATATGGGGTAAAGTACAAATTGTGGACTAGACACATGTGCATCAGAAACTCATGGATTGGATTGTTTGTTAACAATTCAGATTCCCAATTCCCAACCATTAGACCTTCTAATCTTTTAGATCTGTTGAACACGCTATCTTAAAATTTGAGTACATGTCCTTAGGGGTTAAAAGATTTGGTAAAAAGCTCATTTTTAATAAGCAATATACCATATGTTCAAACTCAACTTACCTAATCTTTCTAAATTTCACCTGTAAATACATTTTCTAAATATAATTCACTTTTATCTAAAATAAGTTGGAAAGAACTGGGTTAGATTTTTGAAAGAAAACTAATTATTGCTTTGCAAAGTAAAGGTAATATCAATTTCACTGTAGCGGTGTTTTATAAGCTGATAAAATCTAAGAAAATATGCACGTACTCAGTCCTTTGAAAGAGATTTCATGAGAAATAGGGCTTTACAAGATCCTTGATTTTTCACTTTCAAGATAGAATATAGATGAAATCCCCTAGGACACTATCCTATTAATGTAATTACACAGATACAGGCATGGAAGGAAGTGCCAGGTTGATTAGAAATGACAGTAAGAGAGTTGGCAAGCACTAGCAGAGATTTCCAAACTGAGAAAATCAGAACTAAACAGCATACATTTAGGTTAGAATAAATCTTGCTGAAGAATGTAACCCTCTTTAAAGAGAATCCTACAAAGTAAGGAAGTGGATTTGTCAGTGTAGAATAGCATCTAGCTAGCAGTCCACATAACAATATCTCCAAACACACCACTGCAATACCTACAAAAACTCAGAAAGACATGAGAACTGGAAAAAACCTTGGAAACTGAAACAGAAAGCCACACCATTGCCAAAATCCCAACAATTAGAAACCAAAGGAGATAAACTGAGGCAATCCACAAATGATCACACAGCTCACATACTACCCAGAAAATAATTGGTAAGCAGTTTAAATCTCCATTTACTATTTACCTCTGTCTCAGTGACTCAGGAGCCATGCTCAGTTATAAAATGAGGCAGGTGCCTCAGTCCTACAAGACTCCTTCTGTATCTGCCTTAGTTCCTTCCAAATTTCTCCCATTCAAAATAAATGGAGATTTTTAAAGCTAAGAAAAATAACAGGTCTAAAAAAGAGATGCATTTACATTGATGTGGAAGACATAAATAGAAATGTTAGTAAGTAGGCTCGGCACCTGTGGCTCAAGCAGCTAAGGCTCCAGCCACATACACCTGAGCTGGTGGGTCCGAATCTAGCCCAGGCCCACCAAACAACAATGACAGCTGCAACCAAAAAAAATAGGCAGGTGTTGTGGCAGGCACCTGTAGTCCCAGCTACTTGGGAGGCTGAGGCAGGAGAACTGCTTGAGCCCAGGAGTTGGAGGTTGCTGTGAGCTGTGATGCCAAGGGTGACAGCTTGAGGCTCTGTCTCAAAAAAAAGAAATGTTAGTAAGTAAGGGCTAAATCACAAAGAACATTAGAGATACTATGGATCGGAGACTACAGTCTTTTGGTATTTTTCATTTTTCCAAGCATTCAGATATGGGCAATATGAGTTGAAGTTTGTCTGATTTCAACAAAGCTATGGGAAATGAATGGCTATGGGGCAATGGAAATCAGCCAAGAGCCTCACATATTTGTCTCCCATCTGCCCTCAATCTGTGATAAAGACAAATGGAAAAACCAAGCAGACAGACTTGGTGTTAGTGTCCACACGCTGAGTACACTGTCCTTCAATGTAGTCTCCTGACTCATGTTTAAGAGCAGTATTTTCAAATCGATTTTATTGAAGCCAAATTGGCATTAAGCAAAACATATGCCCAATTCAATGTTTTGACAAAGATATACTCCCATATACTATCACACCAATCAAGTTATATGTAAAACATTTCCATCACCCCAGAAGGTTCCCACATGCCCGACTATAATCAATCTTCTCCCTCATCCCAAAGAATCACTGATTCTAATTTCCGCTGCTACAGATTAGTTTTGCCTTTGCTGAATCTTAAAATATGCACTTTTTGTCTCTAGCTTCTTTCACTTGGCATAATGATTTTAATATTCATGTTGTTAAATGTATCAGTCATTCATCCGTCTTTATTGCTGAGTATCCCATTGAATGAAGATGTTATTATTTATCTATTCACCTATTGACAGATATTTGTGTTGTATACAGATTTAGGCCATAGAGAATAAAACTGCTATGAACATTTGTATAAACTCTCTTGTAAGCATATGTTTTCAATTTTCTTGGGGAAATATCTAAGAGAAGAATTGTTGAGTCATGAGGCAATATGTATTTATGTAGACAAGAAGCTGCCAAACTCCTTCCCAAAGTGACTATACCATTTTATACTCACACCAGCAATATTTGAGCATTTCAGCTGTTTCACACCCTTGCCATCACTAGCCTTGTCTTTTTCATTGTAGCCACTAAGAGCTAAAAAAGCAAAGAATACATTTGTTTGTTTGTTTGTTGTTTAGTTTGGTTTGATTTTTAGCTGTCCTGCAATCCTTACTTTAAAGAACTGCTGTTTCCCACATCATATCAAATGCATGATATGACATAGGACATACCATGTGTACCTAACAAGATTCTTTTTACCATGCCTGTCTTCTAAGCCCTTGGTCACTTTTTATCTCCTCAGTTGCTTCTGGGGACTTAAACCTTTGCATGGCCACCTGGTCCCCTTTGCCTCATCCTCTGGATCCTCCTTGACCTTTCTGGACTCAGAGGAGGCACATGTCCCCGGGTTTGTATTTTAAGTAACAATGTATAGGGCTTAATTGTATGAGATAAATATCTTATTTCAACTTCCTTGTAACCCAGGATCATGTTTGTAAAATACTACCTATATACTCGAGTATAAGCCGACCCGAGTATAAGCTGACCCCCTTAATTTTAACCTAAAAACTGGGAAAACTTAGTGACTCGAGTATAAGCCTAGGTGGAAAATGCAGCAGCCACTGATAAATTTCAAAAATAAAAATATATATCCAAAACAATTACAGTAATTGAGGAATCAGTAGGTTAAATGCTTTTCAATATTTATTGCTAAAGAAAAACGGTAAACTAGCAACAACAACTTTAAAACTTTAAATAAAGTGCAGAAAACCGTAGCTTAACAGGTAATCAAACTAAATCACAAAGGTTAAAATCCTTCAAAACTGGATTAATTTAATGTGCCATTAAATATTGTGGGTTAAATAGTTCAGTGGAATACAGTTCAGTTCAGCCGCCTAACTCTTCAGCTCAGCCACGACGACTGGAGACTAGTGCATTTGATTAGGTGCACGCGCACCGAATCAAAAAAACTGTATGACCCGAGTATAAGCCGAGTTCGGGGGTTTTTTCGGCACAAAAACTCGGCTTATACTCGAGTATATATGGTAAGTTTCTTCTCAGTTTCTTACTTTAGTGAACTGAAGCTCAATTGTTTCCTCATGACTCACCATGAAACAGTAGCCACAGAGTCCTGCATCACTTTACATGTTCCTGTTTTCCTGCCTCACTTCCTTTTTCTCTCACTCTCCGCCCTGGAATTTGAACTTCCAATAAGTCACTATTATTTAAATCTTGCTTCAGACTCTGTTTTTAGGGGACTCAGATTCTCCCTGGGTTCCTTCTCCTGAGTTATTTTGATCCTCATCCTTCTTAATGCCCTTTTGTTCAACCTTTCATTGATTTCATGAGTCATCCAGTCTCTCTCTAATAAATTCCATTTTGGTCAAAGTCAGTTTCTGTTTCTTAAAGCCAAATAAACCTAACCAATTTTTCAGACAAGCATATAATTTGGTGGAATATTAGAATATATCTCTGTAATAATTTATCTTGCAAAAGAGGAGACTGAGGATCACAGAAGTTAATGAAGTTAATAATCTGCTGCAGAAAATTGCATAGAATAACACTTGGCAAATAGTAGGTGCTAAGTAAATACTTGCTGGACCTGAATCAGGGACACCTGGTTAGTACTGAATTTTTTTAGTATCAGACTTGAATTCAAAGCCCTGTGAACTTCTTGTTATACTACATTTTATTTCAATTCAAGTTAAAGACATGAACAGGAATGATTTTCTCTTCCATGCAGTATAAAGGACTCTCTGTGATTATCTGTCAGCTGATGTGATTCTTCATCCAAATAGTCTGTCTTGTCTGGATTGAACTGTCCTCTGAAATAGAATTATTAATTTTCTCTGATTTCAAGAATAGTACATCTGACAAATCTTGAAGGAAAGGAACAAAGCTGGAGGATTTGTAGTACCATCTAAGAAGGCCAAGCATAAAGCTTAATTAACAGAGTGATATTAGCACAAGGGTAAACACAATAACCAACAGAACAGAGCCCAAAAATAGACCATTTTTGTTGCATGGGATTCAATGGGGAATTTTTCTCTCTTTTGGTTCTGGGACCATTAGATATCTATGTGGAAAAAATATATTTTGTAGTCTACTTCACAATAAGCACGAAAATAAAACCCAGATTGACTGTAGACCTAAATATAAAATTTTAAATAAGGATTTTAGAGGAAAATATAGAACATCTTAACGGTCTTGATCTAGGCAAAAAAAAATTTAACAGGCTTGGCGCCTGTGGCTCAACCAGCTAAGGCACCAGCCACGTACTTCTGAGCTGGCAGGTTCCAATCCAGCCCAGGCCCGCCAAACAACAATGATGACTGCAACCAAAAAACAGCTTCTTCACTTTGAGCCTAGAAGTTGTTGTGGGCACCTATAGTGCCAGCTACTTTGGAGGCAGAGGCAGGAGAATTGCTTGAGCCCAGGTGTTGGAGGTTGCTGTGAGCTATGATGCCACAGCACCCTACCCAGGGCGACAGCTTGAGGCTCTGTCTCAAAAAAAATAATAATAATAAAATAAAATAAAATATATATATATATAAAACAGGATAACATAATGTACTAACCAGAAATTTTTTAAAAAGACAAATTGGATTATAATAAAATTAAAAATGTCTGTCTACCAAAAGATGTCATTAGCAGAGTAAAAAATGTAACCCACAGAATGAAAGAAGATATTTGCAATATGTTTATAAAACAAAGAACTCTTACAAATCAATGAGGGAAACAAAATAGAAAAATAGACAAAATTCTTGAACAGATCATTCAAAAAGTTATGCAATATCTTTTTGGATTTTCAAATCCAAATGTGCAATAGACATATAGAAAGATCATCAACTTCATTGACCATGAGGGAAAATCAAATTAAAATCTCAATACAACCTACTATATACACATCCATAAATGTAAATGAAAATGACAGAAAATACCAAGAATTAACCAGTATTTGAAGCAATGTAGAACTCTTATTTATGGTTAAAGTGTAAATTGGTACCATCGATTTGGAAAAATATTTAGCAGTATCTTTAAAGCTGAATGTACCCACTTGCTATGATTCAGCAATTCCACTCCAGGATACACAAAGAAAGCATCCAGCCACGTACTATGAAAAATAATGTACTCAATAGAAATGTCCATGTATGTTCACCAAAAAGTATTGCATTATAATGTACATTCCATTCATATTACCCAAATGCCTAGTCATGGTAAGATGAACAAGTAAATTGTGGTATATTCACTCATTGAAAGCTTAGCAGCTATGAGAATAATGGACAAGTGTGCATAACAATATGAATGGATCACAAGCATGAATGAGTGAGGTTGAGTGAAAGAAGCCAGTAATAAAGAGGTATATGTCATGTGATTCAATTCACATAAAATACAAAACAGGTAAAACCAAAGTATCCTGTCAGGCATCAAGGGTATTATTAGTAAGGGCATAATGCCTGGGAGAGAACTACTTTTGGGTTCTGTTCATAACCAGTTTATTTATTTATTTATTCATTCATTCATTCATTCATTCATTCATTCATTCATTTAGAGACAGAGTCTCACTCTGAGGCCCCAGGTAGAATGCAGTGGCATGAACATAGCTCACTGCAACCTCAAACTCCTGGGCTCAAGTGAGCCTTCTGCCTGACCCTCCCAAGTAGCTAGAACTACAGGTGCCCACCACCACACCCAGCTAATTTTTCTACTTTTAGTTGAAACAGGGTCTCGCTCTTGCTCAGACTGGTCTCAAACTCCTGAGCTCAAGCAATCCTCCCACATAGGCCTCCGAGAGTGCTAGGATTATAGGTGTGAACCACGACACCCAGTCATGACCTGTTTCTTGATTTGGATGCCGGTTGAACAGGTATATTCAGTTTGTGAAAATTCATGGAGCTGGATGTTTACAACTGTGACAGTTAATTTTATGTCAACTTGGCCAAGCCATGGTGCTCAACTGTTTAGTCAAACATTATTCTGGGTGTGTCTATGAGGGTGTTTTTTGGATGAGATTAACATTTGAAACAGTAGACTGAGTAAAGCAGACAGCCCTTCACAGGGCCTTCAATCAGTTGAAGGCCTAAACGAAGGATAGACTGACCTCTCCTAAGCAAGAAGGAATTCTCCTGCAAATAGCCTTTGGACCCAAACTGCACTTTCATTGTATTCAGCTAAAGGAGAGCTTTGGCAGGAGGTCTGAAGTCTGAGATTGTCCATTTCTTCCCTCCCCATCTTCACTTTGAGCCTAGAAGTAGTATGGCGCCCAGCCCTGGGGTTGTGCACCATGCCTTGTAGTTTCTTTATTCCCTGGCCACATTTTGTAAATGCTTCTTTACTCAATGAACCTCAAATTATCCTGTTTGGGGTGTACCATCTATTTCCAGGGCTCCTCCCTGGATCTCCAGCCTGCCAGCCCACCTGCAAATTTTAGATTTTAGACTTGTTAGCTTTCCATAATCATGTGAGTCAACTCCTTAAAATCAATATCTATCTATCTCTCTATCTATCTATCTCTATCTCTCTCTCTCTCTCTCTCTCTCTCTCTCTCTCACACACACACACACACACACAAAAGTTAAATTCCACACAAAGGGTTGAGTTGAAGGTACATTTTCCACCAACATCAAAGAAAGACAGAGAGAAAAAGATCCAAGAGAGTGCCACAATATACAATGCAATATTCTATGGTGCCACAGCATAAAGTGAAAATAAATTCCAACCACATTAAGCCCAAGAACAAATGTTCCTCTTTTAGAATGATGGTTACCAAAGGCTGGAAGGGGTGTCAGGGAGGGGATTATAAAATGGGATGGGCAGTGAGTGCAAAAATATAGTAATATAGTTAGATAGGATGAACAATATTTGATAGCACAACAAAGTGACAATCAACTATGAAGGTATCCTTTTAGTAAGAGGGGAACTGGGGCCAGGCATGGTGGCTTATGCCGGTAATCCTAGCACTCACTCTGGGAGGCTAAGGCAGGAGATCACTTGAGGTCAGGAGTTTGAGACCAAGAGATCCTATTTCTACCAAAAATAGAAAAAATTAGCTGACATGGTGGTGAACACCTATAGTCCCAGCCACTTGGGAGGCTGAGACAGGAGGATTGCTTCAGCTCAGGAGTTTGAGGTTTCAGTGAGCTGTGCTGATGCCACTGCACTCTGACAGAGCAAGATTCTGTCTCACAAAAAAAAAAAAGAAAGAAAGAAAAGAGGGGAATAGGAATGTTCCTAACACAAAGAAATGATAAATGCCTGAGGCGACAGATACCCTAATTAACCTGATTTGATTAATTTACATTGTATGCCTGTACAAAATACCACATGTATATACACTATTATATACCCATAATAATTAAAATTTTTTTTAAAAAACTTTAAAGTTCCTCTTTCATTCTTTGCACACAGTTTCCTGACCCAGACTGTCTGGCCCTCCTTCCCTCCCCACTGCATGCCCACCTACTCACAAAGTTTTTTCAGTGACCTCCTTCTTATTTCTCAAGGTCCAGCTAAAATTATACTGCCAGGCATTATGTTTGCACCCATATCCATTCCCCACCCTTCTCCACCCTATTCTTTTTCCCAAGAGGGTCACCTGTATGAATGACATCTAAGAGTGGTCAAACTATGCCTTTCAGTTGTATTCAGCTAGAGAGCTTTGGCAGGAGGTCTGAAGTCTGAGATTGTCCATTTCTTCCCTCCCCTTCTTCACTCTGAGCCTAGAAGTGGTACCGCCTCCAGCCGGAGTTTGTGCACCACGCCTTGTAGTTTCTTTATTCCCTGGCCACATTTCGTGAATGCTCCTTTATTCAACAAAGTATCCTGTTTGGGGTGTACCATCTTTTTCCTGTTAGTATCTGGGCTGATCTAATCATTAACTGAATTAAGTCTTTCCATCTTCCCATCTCAAAGGCAGTCATAATCCCTTCTCTGACCATTAATAACACTTTGTTTAATAACTTTTATTGTATTTTTCTTAATATATTTGTGTTCTTCATTGGCTTCTTAAATGCCAGGGCAATAATTGTATAATATCTAAACTCCTAACACCTGGCAAAGACTGCATAAATAAAAGATGTTTAATAAAAATTTATTGAATAAATGCATTCAATTTATTGCTGCCAGTAAATAGTCTAAAGCTTTAAACTTGATCTAGAAATCGGGAAAGAATTTTACAAACTTTATCCCTTCTGAGTAACAATGTGTTTTCATAGCAGTTTTATAACAGAACACATATTACTTTAGAAAAAACCAATTGTCTTCTTGTATCAAATGGCATTTACTTTTCATCTTTGTAATTTCCTCCAAAAGAATTTCAGAGTTCAGGGGCACTGGATAATATAAGGAACTGATGATTTCATTTTTACTCAAAATTAAATATTTTAGTAGATTGCCAAAAGCAAATCCCTATTTATGTTTTCTTATTATTTTTCTCTTCAAAATATTTATCGTAGATATTAAATGACAGATTTCATTCTTGGAAAATGATTATATCAATTTAATTAAATTGTCACCTCAGGGTTCATTCTTTTATATTTAAGAAGTTTGGTACAGAAAAGATCTTGAAAACAGAAAACCACTGAAAATAGGCACCTGGAAGTATGCCTATATATAATTTTATAAAATAAATTTAATTTCAGAACCACTGACTAGTAATCATACACTAAAGAAACAGTCTGAACTCCTCTTGTAGTCAGCTCTGATTTTTTCCTCCCTCTCATTCTCTCCCAAGTTGTATAGCTCTTTTAAACATGTTTTTGCTTTTTTAATACATACATAGGTATTCATAAATAATAGATACTATCATTTTATGTGTGATGTTTTTAAAAATCATATAAATTGTATCATACCATGGATATTGCTCTGTTGTAGATTTTCACCCAAATCGTGTTTTTGAGATGTATCCACATTATGAATATGGGTAAAGTTCATTCTTTTCAACTCCTAAATAAAAGGGACAGCAATTGCCAGTTGACTACCCAATACCATGCCCCCCTTTTTCTTTTTTTTTTTTATTAAATCATAGCTGTGTACATTAATGTGGTCATGGGGCACCATACACTAGTTTCATAGACCGTTTGACACATTTTCATCACACTGGTTAGCATAGCCTTCCTGGCATTTTCTTAGTTATTGTGCTAAGACATTT
>CAUYPK010165528.1:0-15519 GCA_963574355.1 Loris lydekkerianus | reverse complement strand
GGTGGTTTTGTTTTGGCTTTTTGGGGGGGGGTGGGTTTGAACCCGCCCCCCGCGGCATTGGGGGTCGGGGGACCCCCCGGTTTTTTTTTTTTTTTTTTTTTTTTTTTTTTGAGACAAAGTCTCATTTTGTCTCCCCAGGTAGAGTGCTGTGGTGTCATAGCTCAAAGCAACAGAGTTTTGAGCTCTAGCGATTCTCTTGCCTCAACCTCCCAAGTAGCTGGGACTACAGGCACCCACCACAATGCCTGGCTATTTTTAGAGATGAGGTCTCACTCTGGCTCAGGCTGTTCTCCAATCTGTAAGTTCAGGCAATCCACCCACCTCAGCCTCCCAGAGTGGTAGAATTACAGGCGTGAGCCACTGTTAGGTCAAATTTTAACAGACATACCATTATACAAATGAATGTTCTTGGCAAATTATATGCTCTTTACTGGCCCTGGATTTAGCAGAGCTGCAAATACCAGGTAAACACTTTATTTATTTTTTTGAGACAAGAGGCTAACTATATTGCCCTTGGTAGAGTGCTGTTGCCATCACAGCTCACAGCAACCTCAAACTCTTAGGCTTAAGCAATTCTCTTGCCTCAGCCTCCCAAGTAGCTGGGACTACAGGTATCCGCCACAACGCCCAGCAATTTTTTTGTTGCAGTTGTCATTGTTTAGCTGGCCCAGGCCAGGTTTCAGTCTCAAGCTGTTGCCCTGGGTAGAGTGTTGTGATATCACAGCTCACAGCAACCTCAAACTCTTGGGCTCAAGCGATTCTCTTGCCTCAGCCTCCTGAGTAGCTGGGACTACAGGTGCCCACCACAATGCCTGGCTAGTTTTCTGTTGCAGTTGTCATTGTTGCTTTAGCTGGCCCGGGCTGGATTTGAACCTGCCAGCCTCTGTGTACCTGGCCTGCGCCCTACCCACTAAGCTACGGGCACCACCCAAGGTAAACACTTTTAAATATGACTTTTTTTTTGTTGCTTTTGTCAGTAGTTTTTTTATCTAAGAAAAGAAAAAAGGTATAGGCCCAGGAAAGGAGTGAAATGAGTGGCATGTTCTTCCTGCCTTATGGGGGGAGTGGTCATTGACACTAAAGCAAAGGTATTAGCAAGGGACTATACACTACTGGATATTTTATGCACAGTTACACATTTTTGTGGGAAGAAGAGGATCTATGATATCAGCAGATTCTCGAACAGTATTCCATAAAGACTTGAGAGTCACTGCTGCAATGCCAGTATAGGTAGAGATTTCTTTATTACTCCTTTTGAATAGTTTATAGCAGTCTTATTTTATTTGAATACTTGGTTTGTTTGAATAATTTTGCATACGAATGCATTTACCACCCGTGGGGTTATATCCTTAATGTTCTTTTTATTTTCAGGTTCCTTATCACAGAAAGAACGTTTTCCTTGACCTTTAGGTGCTTTTGTATTCATCTCAAAAACAAAATGCTAAACTCAGGACTTGGAAAGTAAGTAATTCCAAATACTGTTTAAGCAGCTTTAAAATAGCAAAAACAATGAACTAACAACTTCAGCAGAAGATGAACATCAAAAATGACTATAAGCTGGGCTCTTTGGGAGTTAAAAGGATTGCTTAAATCTAGAGTTTGAGATTAGCCTGGGCAACAGAGCAAGACCCTGTCTCTATAAAAAGTAATAAAAAGTTAGCCAGATAATGGTGGTATACTCCTATCATCCCAGCTATTCACAGGCTAAGATAAGAGGATTGCTTCAGCTCTGGAGTTGGAGTTTGCATTGAGCTGTGATCATGCCACTGCATTCCAGCCTGGGTGACGGCAAGACCCACAGCCTGAGTCTGAGATTGCAGTGAGTTGTGATGCCATTGCACTCTGCTCAGGGCTTAGAGTGAGACTTTGTCTCAACAACAACAAAAATAAGAGTCTAGACAGTTTCCTTATTAAGTATTGATACTCTTTTGAAGGGCTTCTTTGGTGCTTAATTTGGATTATACAGAATTCTTTCAGTATATTTACTTCTGGAAAGAACTGGCTACTATCTTCTTTCCCTCTCAACATTACTATCATTTATTTTCCTGTTAGAACTGGACTGCAGAAGACACAAGTGACTAGTGCAAGCTTTGGATGAGTCTGACCTTCTATAATGTAGCAGCTTTGCTGTCTGTAGGATTCTGAAGGCACATGTGTGTACCTTTACTTTTTCCTTTTATTTCCTCTGCTGCTTTTGCAACAAATTCAAATTCTCTAGTTTTCTTCCTCTTGATTTGATTCTGAAATAATTTACATTTGTCATTTGTCTTATCTGTGATTTGAATCAGAAGCCTGTCTTCAACAAGAAGAGTTATTCAGGTTCATTTCTGAGTTGAGGTATATTGTTACGTATCTGACAGACTAAAAACAGTGGGCTAGGAAGACTAGTTCGCCAATCACTAACTATTGGCCATTTTTGTAAACTCAGATCATTTAAGCCTTTGTATACATATCTGTGATTTATTTATTTATTGTTGTAAAACATAAGAAAATTTACCATTTCAAGCATTTTGTCTTTTTGTTGTTGTTGAGGCAATCTCAAGCTGTCTCCCTGGGTAGAGTGCCATGGCGTCATAGCTCACTGCAACCTCCAACTTTTGGGCTCAAGCGATCCTCTTGCGTTCAGTTTTTCTATTTGCAGTAGAGGTGGGGTCTCACTTTTTGCTCAGGCTGATCTTGAACTTGTCCAGCGTTGGCCTCCCAAAATGCCAATAGGCATGAGCCACTGTTCCCAGCCAATTTTTTCTTTCTTTTAAAGAGACAGGAGGGCTGGACGCAGTGGCTAACACCTATAATCCTAGCACTGTGGGAAGCCAGGGTGGTAGATTGCCTGAATTTAGGAATTCAAGACCAGCCTGAGCAAGAGTGAGACCCTGTCTCTAAAAATATTATTGTGTTGTGGTGGGCACCTGTAGTCCAGCTACTTGGGAGACTAATGCAAGAGGATAACTTGAGCCCAGGACTTTGAGGGTGCTGTGAGCTGTGACGCCACGACAGTATCAATTGGGACAAAGTGAGACTCAGTCTCAAAAAAAAAAAGACAGGGTCTTGCTCTGTTGTCCAGGCTAGAGTGCAGTAGCAGGATCATAGCTCACTCTCGCCTTAAATTCTTGGGATCAAATGATCCTTCTACTACCTCAGCCTCCTGATTAGCAAGGACTAAGGGTAGGAGCCACCAAGCTGAGCTAATTTTATTTATTTATTTATTTATTTTTGAGACAGTGTCACTATGTTGCCCTTGGTAGAGTGCTATGGTGTCACAGCTCACAGCAATCTCAAACTCTTGGGCTTAAGCGATTCTCTTGCCTCAGCCTCCCAAGTAGCTGGGACTACAGGTGCCTGCCACAACACCTGGCTATTTTGTTGTTCTTGTTGCAGTTTTTTTTGTTTGTTTTGTTTTTTAATTTTATTTATTTTTAAATTGGCCAGGGCTGGGTTTGAACCTGCCACCTCCAGCGGATGGGGCTTTGACACACAGGTGCTGCCCCTGTTGTTGCTGTTGTAATTGTTGTTTAGCTGGCCTGGGCTGGGTTCAAACCCACCAACCTTGATGCATGGGGCTGGCACTATAACCACTGTGCTACCAGCGCTGAGCCTATTTGTATTTTTAGAGAGGGTCTTCCTGTGTTGCCTAGGCTTGTCTAAAACTCATAGACTCAAGCAATCCTCTTCAGCCTCTAGGAGTTGGTGGGATTATAGACCTGAGCTACTGTGTCTGGCCACTTTAACCACTTTCAAGTGTATAATTTGTTGATACTAAGTATATTTCACATTGTTGTGCAGCTCTTATCACTGTCTATTTCCAGAAGTTTTTCATTATCCCAAACAGAAACCCAGTAATCATTAATTAGTAACTTTCCATCTGTCTTCCCACAGTCCCTCATATTTCTGCAAGTGAATTTGCCTCTTCTAAGTATCTCAAGTTAGTGGAATTATACAGTATGTATTTGTCTTTCTGTTGTCACTTGTTTTCGCAAATGTAAGTTTTACATTTGGCAGCAATCAACTTGGTTTAGTTATTTTACATGCTTGATGATATTATTTTACTTATGCTAATGTTTTTAAAACTTTATTGTTCACTGTGGTAGTTGACGGTCAAAGTAAGATGATACATAATGGTTTTGACTATTATAGAAATAGGTATCTAATTTGGAGTGCAGTGCTTTTAAACACAAATGTTTTATGTATAAAACATAAGTATAAGCTAGCTTTTTTGTATGATGCTTATAAGTGGCTACTGCTATTTGTCTGATGACAATACTAAATTTGGTGTTATGGTTGGACACTTTATTTTAGACAATATGTAATCCAAAATAGTCTTTTCTTGTTTTTTAAATTGTGTTCTTAAAAGTCAACTCATACAGAAGTACCAATTCTAATCTATTTTTAATTTATTCTGTATTTCCAGGTATCTCTGTGTTATCTCCTACAGTGGGCAGTCCGACTTCCTTTATCCAGCCACTTTCCCTATTCTTGAAATGTGGATATCTCTTCTCTACACATTACCTCCATGTTTTGGAATGGAAAAGACCAGGTTTTTGTTCCACCTCTCAGATTCAACACAGAGAAGCCCCTAACGTGTTTATCCTGCCTACTTCTCCAGGAAGAGAGAAGCATCTGACATGGGTCTTCTGCTGCTGTTTGCTTAATTGTAAAGAAATTATTTTGCAAACTAAAGGCTAGTGTTTCATTTGAAACAGGTGCTTAGATGGTGGTATTTGTGAATATTTTATTGTTTGTTCCAAATGAGAAGACAAAATAAATAGCAAATATGGAGGACTTCAGGGTTTTTTAAATGTCTTCCAGTTTCAGCCACTATCATAAGAATAGTTGAGACTTCACAGTAAATTCCAAATATGCATTCTAATTTGAAATGAAAGATGCTAAAAAGTTACATTCATTATATACCTAATCCTGGCTCATCCTATGACAGATTACAGAGTAAACAAAGATACTGTTTTACAATTAAACCTTTGATGAGATAAAAGCAGCATAAAGACAAACTATAAAAGTTAATTTCTTATGCAAACGCACCTTCACAGTGTCTCTGCAAATACACAGTTTTACATGTGTAAATCCCCGTTTCTGGATCAGAAGAGGAATTTTTCTCCAAGACAAAAAAGGTGTTTTCTCAAGGCTTGGGACATTTGATTTCCTAAAAATGTTTTTTATTCTAAGGAAGTACCAGATTATGCAGCAGTTAACCTATGAGTGCATGCCTGGGTTTAGTGAAAGGGTAGTGAAAGAAAACAGTTTTGAGTCTAGTGATGGATCTTGTCACCTTCCTCGGAGGAGAGACTGCTTTAATTGCTTCATTCTTTTTTGTGGAATCTTATATAGCATTTGAGACTTTGTTTTCCACATTGCTAAGACTGGAAGAAAAGTGGCAGTAGTGGTTTTTCAGTTCAGAAGATGTGATAAACCCAGTGGTATGGCCTGTCTTCAACTTTGGACATAGAGGAATGGGGAGGAGGAGAAATGAGATAATTTTCCATTTGATTCCTTCTAAGAGGCAAAAAATCCCTAATGCGGCTCCCTCTGACTTTACAGTGTGTTATATAGCTCCATTTTTTGTAAAAGCATAAATGTTTTCCTTAGGCCCAGATGGATACTTGGATGTTTGACTTATTCTAGGTGATAGGGATAATGTTATATTGAAAAGGCTAGGACTCAGGTACTTTCCTTAGTTGGGACTGAACTTTCTCATCAGAGAAGGGGCCTCAGAAGCAATGTTCCCAAATTTGTGGTTGGGCCATTGTAGATTCAGGGTGTGGAAAAGAAACCTCAAAAAAAATAGTTCCAGTAAGAAATACAGATTTTCCTTTTTCTCGTTTAACAGTTATACCATATGATGAACAGACTATAGTAGAAATTTGTTGCTTCCAAATCAGCAGAGGACTTTTCTGAGTATTGCCAGGTCTTTACATAAGAAAAGTAAAACTGTTATGATCCTTTGTGAGTAGAGAATGAATTTAGAACTTACTAGATAAAATTAAGAATAGATAATCTTAGATTATCTCTGTTTTCTGGAATGTTTGCTCAGGGCCTTGCATGCAGTGGTGCTTGGAAGTTAGGGCAGATTCACCAAAATTTGAGTGATGGAAATGGCCCAAAATGGGAAATGTTGAGCACCCTTAATGATTAGTGAGATTGGTCAACCAATCTGAAATGGCATTAAAAAAGAATTGTAATAAAACAATGTAGATAAGATATAATTTATTTTGACCAAAGTCAAATATTGAGTCATGTAGCATGGTAGAAATAACTTTGGTTAAAAGTAACTTAAATTTTTCTTTAAATAATCTCCAAGCCACTCTGATGTTCTCCTGAGATTTGGAATTATTCAAGACAGAATGGAGCCTACACATACCTGGGTCCCACTGGTATGTTGAGAATATCTTACCATGGAAAATTTGTACCTTCCAATTGTCTGTTATCCATTTTCCCCTTGTCCTGTGGCAATTTTTTTGGGTAAGATCATTGAGCCAAGGGATAGGGTACCTACATTATGAGCACCAGTGAAACCAGCTGTGGCCTGCTTGTTTGAACAAATCAGACTAAGCGTCTCCAAATGCTTGCTTTATATTTTTTCATTTCTCAGTTCAGACAATCGTGTTTAATGCTTTTTCAAATTGTTTCTACATCTCGCATGGTTGATACCAGATGGCATTTAACAAAATGGGTATATTCCAGTTGTAGTTACCCAGTGTTTACTTAGCATATCTACATTTTTTCTTGTCTGTTTTGGTCCCCTTCTTGATGTCAAAAGGTATAATTTTAGGCAGGACTATGCCTCAATCTGTAGTTGGGCCTTCTACCTTTCCCTTGCTTTTCCATGTTAGGTGGCCATTTTTCTTTTGAAAATTCAACAAAACGGGATATGTGCAATAGGAATATATATATGTATATTTTAATACTTGTGGACAAATGTTACAAGTTGTTTAAGAACAACAAAATCACCAATGTCTTCCATTTTGAGATGTGTATAGTTTTGTAAGCATTAGTGCTTGGTAGCATAATTGTAGTGCTTATGTTAGGGGTTAGTGCATGAGCCTAGTAATAAATATATACTTCAGGATGAATTGTTGATTATAATAGTGTAAAAAGAGTGGAAAGTCTTGACTTTTTCATAAATATGTGAATCTGTGATATTCTCCCTGGGGAAAGGAGATTAAGGCCAAATAAGACTCATTTATAAATAGAAATGTGGAGTCATACTCTTGAGATATTGTGTTTGAGGATATTTCAGCTTTCCATGAGGTAGCTGGAAACAAGCTGCCTTTTTGTTTTATGAAACCTCAAAATGAGACCCCTTTTCCTGATTCTGCTTTGCTTTTAGTTTGATGTTAAACTTTGCATGTTCTTAAACTGTATTCACATTGTATGTCTTTCAGGTTATTTTCCTACTCCTTGTATGTCAAGAATTTATTTTACACATTGCATGTCATTCTGAGATGCCCTATTAGTTGTTTCAGTGAGTGCTTTTCTAATTTGCAGACTGTTTACATTTCTTGTCTGCAACATGCTGTGTGTAAACATTGTCAGTAATTCAGAGTGCCCTAGATTATTTGTAGCAGGCTCTTACTACTTCCAAATCTGCTGAATTGTACACTAATGAGATTTTAGACCTTTTCTAAAGAATTGAAGATGGATGGCTCCTACCTAGGTTACCTGTAATAGCAGATAGTCTGTCTTGGTTATAGAAAGCCTCAGTCAGCTTTCACTTTTTTACACTTCTCCTGTTGACAACTGTTTTGTTCTGAAAGCATATAATAGCTTTCTATAGAAAAAGAATTCTTACCTCTAAAAGCTACCTTGAGAACTTGGAAGTGGCAGTGTTGAGATGATGTTAAAATCTCAATATTAAAGATTTGACTTCAGGATTTGTTGACAGATTCTACAGTTGGTATGATAGTAAATGCAAAACTATTTTAATGTGGTATTATCTCCTGTATAAGCAAGTTAGAGTAAATAGCCTCTGGCAGCAGATCTCCAGGGACTTGGGTTTAAATTCTTATAGTGTGCTTAAAGTCAAGAGGTTCAGTGCCTGGGAGAATCCATTTCTGTAAAACATTTGATTTTTTAAAAAAACCTCTGTAAAGGTAATGAGTGCAAAATAGCACAGAGTATAGGAAAGGGTATTTCCTATTGCCCAAAAAAAAAAAAAAAAAGCCATAAAATGAGCTCATAATTTTTTTTCTTTTTTTGAGACAGTTTCAGTATGTTGCCCTTGGTAGAGTACTGTGACGTCACAGCTCACAGCAACGTCTAACTCTTGGGGTTAAGCAATTCTCTTGCCTCAGCCTCCCCAGTAGCTGGGACTAACAGGTGCCTGCCACATGCCTAGCTTTTTTTTTTTTTTTTTGCAGTTGTCATTGTTGTTTAGCAGACCTGGGCTGGGCTCAAATCTGCCAGCCTTGGTGTATGTGGCCGGTGCCCTATTCACTGAGCTACAGACACCGTGCTGAGCTCATAATTTTCAGGAGGTAGAATTTTAGTAGCAATAACAGTTTTGCTTGTATAGTTAATTGCATTAACAAGGTTGTGCAGTAGAATGAGTGGTACTGCTTGAGTTTGTGGGGCTTTGGAATCAGTAAGAGTTGCACAAAAGGAAAAATGTTTTGGATAAAGAGCATACAAAAGGTACTTCTAAAATAGTATGAATGTATATGAATATATCATTCTGTGGGAAATACCAACTTTGGTGTAAGCTAAAGCTTAAAGACCCTTTTTTTTTTTTTTTTAATTTCAGCTTGTTTGTTCATTCTTCTTTGTTTGAAGTACTCTTTTGTTCATTTTCTTCTTCCTCTGGCAATGCTCTGTCTCACTGTTTTTGATGTTAGCAGAGACGGGGTCTTACTCTGGCTCACTGCTGTTCATACTGGTCTCCAACCTCTGAGCTCAGGCAATCTACCTGCCTCGGCTTCCCACAGCACTGGGAGCCACCACAGCACTGGGAGCCACCACACCCTGGCCCCTACTTGTTTTCTAAAGCAAAAGATAAGAGCTGTTCAAATGAACCCTTTCTAGTGCTTCACTGTAAAACACATGTGCTCCAGCAACCCCACTGAAGCGGTCATGTTGGTTTTTTGCTTAAGATGTTCTTTTTAGCAACAGGCATTTGTTCTGTATGTGGCATAGTTTTCTAATTTATCTCATTTTTCTCCATTGGTTTCTTGTACATTTTTAAAAAGAAAAGTTTGTATGTTGTGTTTTAAAAAAGAACATGGATAGCTGGATTTTCCTAATGCTTGTGGTTATGGAATTGGGATTTAAAGGTGAAAAGGAAGAGGATTGACGGGAATAGCCCATGACTGTATGCAGGTTTGTGTGTGTGTGTGTGTGTGTGTGCGGGGGGTGGTGGTGGTGTTCTAAACCTTGTCTTAATGTAGATGTGGCCTATGGCTTATGATTGCTTATTCTTTTAACAAGGAGAACCCAGCAAACCAATTTCTTTTTTGATCTGAGGAATCACAGAGCTCATATCAGGATACAAGGGTGGAACTACGGTTCTTAACCCCCTTTCACCTCATGTCCATGTTTGCCATTCAGCACCTTGAAGATCCCAGAGAAGATCTGGTTTATGTTCCCTTGTTTTCCCAGGGGAAAAAAAAATAGTAGAAGATCTAAGAAAATATTTAATTCTTATAAGGCAACTCTCACAGATAGAGAAAAGGCTATTTTAAGTTGATTATAGCTTTTCTTTGACTGTCCTGTACCATTAATTGGTGTTAGAGATTTTGAAACAATATTTAGAAATCTGCATGATCATGGAAACAGAGGTACATATTACCCATAACAGCCATGTTAAACAGTCCTAAATGCTAAAATATGCTATAAGTTTTTCAAAATCTCAAAGTATGCAGTTAATTTCTCTACAAAATTATTGTGGTCTTATGTTTACTCTCTATGTACCTGTGATATGCAAAATATGAAGAGACCCTTGACCTCTAAGAGTTTACATTCTCATGGTGCTGTTGGTGCAAGCAAATTGCTTCTAGTTTAAGAACATTGCTTGGCTATTATACCATATTTGGAAGGATCCCTTGGTGAACAATTTTAAAAAGCAGAGGGCTATGTTAAATTTCAGGGCATTGATGCTTGAGTTTACACTGTATTAGCTCTGCTCTTTATCATCTTTCCCCCAGGGAACTGTGTAGGTAATGCTTATTAATGTGAATCAGAAAAGAAACCATTCTGCCTAAGAGCATCTACATCTGCCTATACTACCTATGCTCTTCTATGATATAGCTGTCAATCGATGGTCAAAAGTTTACTGTAAGACTGTACATCTCTCAGTTCTCTTTCTTTTCCCAGAGCTTTTACATTATTCTCAAAAGGGCAGGATTTCCAAATAAGCCTTTTAAAATCGATATGGGGTCCTAATTTAAACATTTTTGTTTATGGCTTGTTTGTTCTGAAGCAGGGTTGTGATAGATAGGGAACATCTGCCTGCATTTTAAGCAACCCAAACATTCAGTTGAAACTTTGCATGTATCCTTGTTACTTCCCATACTCCTCTGAATCAAGGGTTTTACTTTGCATGTTTGTTAAACTAAAACTGGATCTGGTTGAAAGTGCAAGCAATAGTGGCAGGCCCATAACTCTGATTTTAGAGTACTAATCTAATGCATGACTGAATATTTCCAGTGTTGTAGTTAACTAGTAATTTTATATATGCACTTAAAATAATGAAGCAATAGAGATTTAAACCAATAGCTTGAAGTTAATTGATTAGTTTTATTTTTAAAATTAAAGATTATCTTACTTCCATTGAAAATGGGAAGTAGAAGATAAACAGGGGCAACCATAAGACATTCAAACTGTCAGGAATAGGGCATAACAGTGCTCATCTTCTAACCTCTTGCCTGGTTCCATTAATCCCCAAGCATGTTTGAAAACAAAGGCACAAACTAAGCATGTTAAATAAGTAAGCTGCTATGGCTATAATATCAGAAAGGTGCAGAGTTTCAGAAAGAATAGGAAACTAAAGAATGCCAATATGGAGCATATAAAATAACTAGGTATAGGGTTTATGTTACAATTTATGTAGACTAAGTTTAGAGTCACTTAAAACTATCTTGGAATTGAATATTTAGTATGCATGTATTTCAGATGTTTCAGGATTTTCAGATGATTTGTGGATTGTTACTGGTACTGATCAGCCATCAAAGACCCCTACAACAAGGGAGACAGTACAAATATTGATAACCTCTGTGTTTTGGTTTGCTATTATAAAAAAACTTTTATAGTCAAGTTTTATACTTGATTATTTAGTACAATTTCTTGCCTAAAGCATTTTTTTTTTTTTTTTTAAAGTAATGGGGACTCACTAAGTTGCCCAGGCTAGAATACAGTGACATCAATACTAGCTCACTGAAGCCTTGAACTCTTAGACTCAAGAAACCCCCCCTGCTTCAGCTTTTGAGTAACTGGGACTAAAAGTGCATACCACCATACCAGGCTCATTTTTTAATTTTTTTTGTAAACAATGGGGTCTTGCTACATTTCCCAGGATAGTCTCAAATTCCTCGCCTCCCAAAGTGTTTAGATTATAAGCATGAGCCACCACACCTGGGCCCGAAGTCTTTTGATACCAGGTAAACAGGTTTTTTTCTCTTTAAAAACCAAGAAAATCCTTGCCATTTATTTTATTGGTGAAAACACTGCTATAATAGCTGAAAATTTTCCTTGAGAAGATCTCTTGACTTTAGAATGGGATTTGTGATGTCTGAAAGCCTAAATAAGAGAATTCCTGACTAAACTAGATGATTTTCACTACCTTCCAGATTTAATACTCTATGGTGAAAAAAGTAATTTTTCAATATTACTTTAATTTAATATTCTTTACTGTGGGACTTAGCACTACAAATATTTTGATAGTGAATTAAGTGGAATGGTTAAGTTTCCAGAGGTTCATACTTAAAATAAAACTTCTTGTGATGTTTTGTTTCCACACAGGGCAAGTAAAAAGTCATCCCCTACCTAAATTTTCTCTTTGCCACTTATTGATAGCACGTCTCCCAACCAATAAAGGTTTAAGGACAGAGTTTCTCTAAATTCTCTGATTATTCTACTAAGGCATGTTAAAATAATTAATATTGGAAAACCAAACATCACAGATGTCTCCAGGAACTCACATTTCTAAATAAAGTCAGAATAGGTATCTCAGGATTACAGTTTTTGAGTTTTGTCTCCTTTGGTGATGATGTGTCATGCTAAAAATTAAAATGTATTTTTTCTCCCAGAAATAAGGAAAATGTTGTGGCAAATCTTTATCATCAATTTGTAAATAACAGTAATAGTCCTGGTGCTTATCTTCAGACCACCCATTTCTTATAAAGATTAGTATTAGAATGTCCTTTACATTATAGTTAATTTACTGTCCTATAATGTCCACATTATAGTTTATTCTTCTGTAAGGAGTTGCTCACTGTGTTTAACTTATCTTTACATTGCATCATTAGTATATATCATAATGATAAAAGAATTGTATGGAATATGTTTGAAGTATTACAAAAGGCAGGTTGCTTTTTACTCTATGCATCTTTGAGATTTTGAAGAAGAAATTTTATTCTTTGATGTAAAAAGGAACTGTTATGAGGGGTCAGAAACTCTGCACCTGTGTGTATATATATATTTTTAGCAATAAAGCAGCATGGGCTGACAATGCACTGAAATTTCATTGTGTGTTATTTATTACTTGAAATGAGTAATTTTTCAAATAATGCAGAAAATTATGGGAGAAGGAAACTTTCCATAGATCTGTGCTGAAGTAGGCTCCAAACATCAAAGAACAGATCAAGGACCAGGTTTGATACCTAATTGTGGCAGTTTCAGGTGTATGTTATCCTGTGGAAGAGGCAGCCATCTGAAAGAAAGGAGCATCAACTTACCTCATTTCGCTATATTACCTTTTGGGCCAACCTTATGCAAGGTCTATAAATAAATATTTAGTTTCTGGTAAGAAAATAGTTAATTATTGTCATGACACAACTATATTGTAAGGAATCCTTCCCTCCAGAAATATGATCTAAAGCATTTTAGGTGGTCCTATCTAATATGCAAATGTTGGTTGAGTTATCTAAAGAGGTTTTAACTTAGAAGATGCTTCTCTTGATTCAGGAGAAAGAAAAGACATTTTTTGTTTTTTGAGACAGACTCTCACTATGTCGCCCTAGGTAGAGTCCCCTAGTGTCACAGCTCATAGCAACCTCAAACTCTTGGGCTTAAAGAGATTCTCTTGCCTCAGCCTCCTGAGTAGCTGGGACTGCAAGTGCCCACCACAATGCCCAGCTATTTTTCTGTTGCAGTTGTCATTATTGCTTAGCTGGCCTAGGCTGTGTTCAAACCCGCCAGCCTCGGAGTATGTGGCCAACTCCATAACCACTGTGCCATGGGTACTAAGCTGAAAAGACGTTTTTCAAGTAAGAAAGAAAGTGTTGCAGGGCTGGGTGCAGTGGCTCACGTCTATAATCCCAGCACTCTGGGAGTTTGAGGCAGGTGGATTGCCTGAGCTCACAGGTTTGAGACCAGCCTGAGCCGGAGTGAAACCACGTCTCTAAAAGTAGTCGAGCATTGTGGTGAGTTCCTGTAGTCCCAGCTACTCTGAGGCTGAGACAAGCGGATCGCTTCAGCAAGAGTTTGAGGTTACTGTGAGCTGTCATGCCACGGCCCTCTACCAAAGGCAACAAAAGCGAGACTCTCTCAAAAAAAAAAAGAAAAAGATGTTAACAGACTTCCTTGAGACTGGGTATTGTCAAATGGGCATGAACAAAGACGCTATGTGGTTTTTGTCATGGGGTTACTAATGTTTTGATTTATGAAACTTCATTTAATAAATATTTAATAATATACTTTACATCCCAGGTAATGTGTTCAATGTTGGAGTTACAAAAATGGAGAAGCATTCTGATATTAAGCTCAAAAGTTTACAATTTCAATATGCGATATAATGTTCTTATAGCCACATGGAATTTTAAAATACTTTTTTCAACATGTATAAAATTGGCTTTATGTCTATACCTGTGTATCCATAACCATGAAGGTTAAGAGCTAGTACTGAGCACTTACTATGTGCTAGTAAGCACAGTTCTAATGTATTCATTAACTTATTCTCATTGTACCTCTTTGCTGTTTTTATACCTATTTTACATAGAAGGAAATAAAAATAGAGTTAATTGTTAAAGTTTATGGCTAATAAGTACCTAAGCAACAGTTTGAATCCAAAGTTATGTTCTAGAACTGGGATCCTCAAACTATAGCCCACGGGCCACGTGAGGCGGTATGATTGTATTTGTTCCCGTTTTGTTTTTTTACTTCAAAATAAGATATGTGCAGTCTGCACAGGAATTTGTTCATTGTTGTTTTTTTTTTTTAACTATAGTCCAGCCCTCTAACAGTCTGAGGGACAGTGAACTGGCCCCCTGTTTAAAAAGTTTGAGGACCTGTTCTAGAACCTGCTTTCTTAACAGCATGACATATAGTGCTTCGCAAAAAATGAAAAGGGAAGAAATGTACTTTTACTCTTTATTATGGCACACATCTATATGTGAATGTTTACTAAAATAAGCATGCAATAAGAAAAGAAAAAGTCCATTTAAAGTCAGTCAGATGGATTTGATGTCAGGTTCAAGCATTTTATTTTCTATTCTCTTTTTTTTTGGTGACAGTCTATTCTGTTGCCCTGGTAGAGTACCATCACGTCGTATCTCACAGCAACTTCAAATTCTTGGGCTCAACTGATCCTATTGCCTCAGCCTCCTGAGTAGCTGGGACTCCAGGCACCCATCACAATGCCTGGCTACCTTTTTTCTACTTTTAGTAGAGATAGGGACTCACACTTGGTCTTGTTCAGGCTGGTCTAAAACTCCTGAGCTCACGCAGCCCACCAGTCTCACCCTCTCAGCATGCTAGAATTACAGGTGTGAGCCCCTGCACCCAGCATATTCTACATCTTAACCAAAAGGCAAACCTAGAACAGTTTTTTTTTTTTTTTTTGAGACAGAGTTTCACTATGTTGCCCTTGGTAGAGTGCTATGGCATCACAGCTCACAGCAACCTCAAACACTTGGGCTTAAGTGATTCTCTTGCCTCAGCCTCCGGGTATTTTTTTTTTTTTTTTTTTTTGTAGTTGTCGTTTAGCTGGCCTGGGCTGGGTTCAAACCCACCAGCCCTGGTTTATGTGGCCAGTGCCCTAACCACTGAGCTATAGGCACCGAGCCTAGAACATGTTTTTAATTTAAATAAAGTAAGGAAATATGTTGAGGTAGACATACCCATAGGAGACTATTCAATACGGTATTGTTAGGTCAGATTCTTTAAAAATTTTCCTGGTGCCAAAGTGCTACATTAAGAAAAATTAGAGAAAACAATTACTTCTGTGAATGTTTTATATTTTTTCATTCCTTTCATTATTGCCTTCTTAAGCTCAGTTTACAACAGAAAAGAGATAAATTATACATTATCCAGTCAATTTACTATTACCTACAGAGTATTATGTATCTCCATTTTACATAA
>CAUYPK010165520.1:0-19505 GCA_963574355.1 Loris lydekkerianus | reverse complement strand
GTATATGTACACCATGGAATATTATGCAGCCTTAAAGAAAGATGGAGACTTTACCTCTTTCATGTTTACATGGATGGAGCTGGAACATATTCTTCTTAGCAAAGTATCTCAAGAATGGAAGAAAAAGTATCCAATGTACTTACTCAGCCCTACTATGAAATTCATTTATAGCTTTCATATGAAAGCTATAACCCAATTATAGCCTAAGAATATGGGGAAAGGAGAAAGGGAGGGGAGGGGAGGAGGGAGGATGGGTGGAGGGAGGGTAATTGGTGGGACCACACCTATGGTGCATCTTACAAGAGTACATGTGAAACTTACTAAATGTAGAATATAAATGTCTTAACACAATAACTAAGAAAATACCAGGAAGGCTATGTTAACCAGTGTGATGAAAATATGTCAAATGGTATATAAAACCAGTGTATGGCACCCCATGATTGCATTAATGTACATAGCTATGATTTAATAAAAAAATCTGCATTTTAACAAGATCTGTGGTGATTCTTGTGGACCTATAGTATGAGAAACACTACAATCTAATAAGAATTCTTTTTTCTCATTTTTATCTCCTCTTTTTGGCTCTGCTGTTGCTCTTCTGACCCTTGAAACAAATATGTATACAGAATTATCCAACATGAAATACTTTAACCCTAAAATCACTAAGCTTCAGCCAAAACAAACAAAGAAAAGATTCCCTGTTAAATTTGAATGTCTGATCAACAATAAATAATATTTTAATGTGTGTTCCATGTAATATTTGATATTTGGGAGATATTTATACTAATAAATTATTAATTGTTGATATAACATTCAAATTTAACTGGGAATCCTATATTTTTATTTGCTACTTGGGAGATTCTACATAGAGATTGAAATTCTCTATATAGAGAGAATTTCAAAGTAATTGAAATTACAAAGTAATTACAAAGTAATTTTTTAAGACTGGGGACAGTGGCTCAGGCCCATAATTCTAGCACTCTGGGAGGTCAAGGTGAGTGGATTGCTTGAGCTCAGGAGTTCAAGATCTTCCTAAGCAAGCGTGAGAGCTCCATTTCTACTAAAAATAGAAAAATTAGCTGGGTATTGTGGTGGGCACCTATACTCCCAGTTACTCAGGAGGCCGAGTCAGGAGGATCACAACCTTAGCCCAGTGGTTTCAGGTTGCTGTAAGCTAGGCTGAGACTTTGGCACTTTAGCCTAGGTGACAGAGTCAGACTCTGTCTAAAAAAAAACACATCATAATTTTTCACTTCCTTTTGGAAGACATAGGAGCTGAAATGTTGGACTCTACCCTCGTATAAGCCAGTATCTACATCCCTTGTTAATCTCCCAAAGATAATATAAAGCTTAGCCTTATTATCTTAAAGAACTTTACAGTACAAAATCTCTAACACCTGTAAGCAGACTTAAAACTAATTATGAAAAGGTGAAAAAATTCAATTTGGAAAATGTTCTCCAACATATAAAAAAATTAATTTCAACTAGTTCTCTCCTGTAGCTAAATTTTTCAGGTGTGAGGACACATTTTGCAATTAAGCCTCTCTGGCTTGTCCATCAGGAGTTCCTGTTTTTCTGAATTCGATGCTCTTTCTGTTGGATTATTGCTAAAAGTCTCTCTGGTCTTAGAGGATAACTGCCAACACTTGCTTTGATTTTTTTAAGTTAAAATTGTCTGCTATGCTCAGTGTTGGGGATTTGTAGTCAAATACAGTTTCAGTTCAGTGCTAGAGGGGAACTCATTCACTTCATGAAGAAATCATGTATTAGTTATCTTTGTGTCCAAGTCCTTGTGGACATGAGGTTCACTTTTATTTGTTTGAGAGTATTTGAGAGTATTGGATGAGAGCACTCTTTAATTTCAATACTATAGTATAAAGCCTGTCCTGCTTTTCTGGTTTCCAGAATTTAACATAAATTATCTGGGTCAGCAATATCATATTACTGCAATTTAAAGTCTCACTACGAGAGTTCTATTGATGTATGGTGTGTATTTTCTACCAAAAGTCTCCTGGAAAATAATTTAAGGGATATGTTGCTCAGACTGCACTCCTCTGTGCATTTAGAGTCTATCATTGGATCGAATTAGAACACCAGAGAGCTGTAAATTTGATGATATCACCTTGGCAGAATTGCCCTTTCTAAATGCTCTTTTCAGGTTATGTTTTTAAAATGTATCAACTGTCATATAAGATAGAATCCCATGCCTTTTGGTTTTCACTTTGATTTGATTTTATTAATATCATTGTCCTATTTATACACTTACTTTATATTTATATTAATTTATATTATATCTACATTAGAATAATGTGACCACTTTTATTTTTTATTATAAGAACAACATTCATATGATAAAATGTAGTTTAAAGAATAATATGAAAATAAATATGTTTGCACCCAACATGTTGTTTAAAAATGAGGCATTAATTGTACCTTAAAAGCACATGTGCGCTTAATCGCATCATGGTGACCTTCCTGCTGTTAAGGGAAGAGCTGTCTTGCATATTATTGCAGTAACATTCTTTTTCTTTCTTTCCTTACTGCTTTTATCATACATGTTTATTTGCCAGCTTCTGATATTTTATGTAGTTATAATTATTTTGTATGAATTCTTCTGAAACTTATCTCTTGCTCAATATTATGTTTTTGATATTCATCCAGCCTGATTTTCACTGTTGCAGAGTGTTCTATAGTATGACTTTATCATAATTTGTTTATATCAATTGTGGATTTGGGTGAAATATCAACTATTATTGAAAATGGTGCTGCTGAGGAGATATCCCAGTAAACAGCTAGAAGATACTCTGTAGAGCAGTGGTTCTCAACCTTCCTAATGCTGCGACCCTTTAATACAGTTCCTCATGTTGTGGTGATCCCCAACCATAAAATTATTTTCGTTGCTACTTCATAACTGTAATTTTGCTACTGCTACTAATTGTAATGTAAATATCTGATATGTAGAATGTATTTTCATTGTTACAAAGGGTTTAGACCCACTGCTCTAAAGCTTGGTACTGAAAGTATGTGGTCCAGGGTCCAGTAGCATCAGCTTCAACTGTAGCTTGTTAAAAATCCCCCACCCTAAATCTACTGAATCGAAATCTGCATTTCAATATAGCCTGAAAAGCTATATTAAATAAAGGATTATTAAATAAAGCCTGAAAAGCACTAGCTTGTGGCTTATACCTAGAGATGGAATTGCTAAACAAATTCAAAATAAGAAAAAGTCCAGTGTTTTTCTCAAGTTGTTATACCAATTTTTGTTACTACCCACCAAGTTCCCCTTGCTCCAATATTTTCACCAACAATGACATTGTCAGACATTAAAATAGTATAAAATGGAAAAATCTAATAATGGTTTTTAAAAATATTTTCTGACATATTAATTCTGTATATAAATGCAATTGATAGTTGCATATTAATCTCTTATAAAGCCATCTTATTCGTGAAGTTGAGTATCAATTTTTTTAACATCAATATTTCATTTTCTCTTAAAATCTTGTTCATAATGATATTCATTTTTAATTTATATTTTTCCTTTTTCATATTGATTTTAAGCTATTCTTTACTTTTTTTATTCTTTAGATATTCTGTATGCAACTTCTTTGTTGATTGTAGGTGTTGAAAGATTTTCTTTTTTTTATTATTAAGTCATTTGTACATAGATCATGAATACATTTATGCCATTATGGGATTCAATGTGTTGATTATTTGTACAAATTGGAGTGCTTACATCCTACTAATCAACATAGCCTTCACCTACCTCATTTACCCAATTGCAGCATTAAGACATTTGTATTCTACACCTGATAGATCCAACTTGTACTCGCAATATGCTCCACAGGTGTGGTTCCCATACTAACCCTCCCTCTATTGACCCACTCCTCTCCCTTCACCTCCCCCTTCCTCCTTCATCCTCGGCTATAGGTGTGTTTCCTTTTTCATATGCAAGTGTGAGTTATTATAAATTGGTTTCACAGTAACTCTGAGTACATTGGATTTTTTTTTTTTTCCATTTCTGAGATACTTTACTAAGAAGAATATTTTCCAGTGCCAACCATGTAAACATAAAAGAGGTAAAGTCTCCATTTTTTTAATGCGGCATAGTACTCCATGATATACATATACCACAATTTACTAATCCATTCAAGGGTGGATGGGCTCTTGGGCTTCTTCCATAACTTGGCAATTATGAATTGAGCTGCAATGAACAATCTGGTACAAATATCTTTATTGACAAATGATATTTGGTCCTTTGGATATACACTTAGAAGAGGAATTGCAGGATCAAATGGCAGGTTTACATTTAGATCCCTGAGTGTTCTCCAAACTTCCTTCCAAAAGGAACGTACTAGCTTGTATTCCCACCAGCAGTGCAGAAGTGTTCCCTTTTCTCCACATCCACACCAGCATCTGTAGTTTTGGGATTTTGTGATGTGGGCCACTCTTACTGGAGTTAGATGGTATCTCAGAGTGGTTTTGGTTTTCATTTCTTTGATGATTAGTGTGTTCTTGGCAGTGTAGAGCTTTTTAATTTGATGAGATCCCAGTAATGTATTTTTAATGTTGTTTTAATTGCTCAGGGTGTCTTCCTCCTGAAGTATTCTCCCAGGCCAATTTTCTCAAGTGTTTCCCCTGCACTCTCTCTAAGAATATTTATTGTTTCATGTCTTAAGTTTAAGTCTTTTAACCAGTGAAAGTCAATTTTTGTTAGAGGAAAAAGTTGTGGGTCCAGTTTCAGTCTTCTACGGGTCACCAGCCAGTTCACACAGCACCATTTGTTGAATAGGGAATATTTCCCCAAATTTATATTTTTGATAGGCTTATATTAGGCTTATATTATTATATTTATATATTTGATAGGCTTATATTTGATAGATTTATATTTTGATATATTTTTGAAACTGTAATTCTTCCCGATTTGTTTCTATTTCTGAGTAATGTCTTGGCTATTTGAGGTTTTTTTCTGTTTAAATATAAAATGAAGTACTAATTTTTCCAGGTCTTTAAAGTATGACAGAGGTGCTTTAATAGGGATCACATTAAATCTGTAGATTGCTTTAGGTAGTATAGACATTGTAACAATGTTGATTCTTCGCAGCCATGAGTGTGGTACATTTTTCCATTTGTTAACATCTTCAGCTATTTCTTTTCTCAGAGTTTCATAGTTCTCTTTATTTATAGAGATCTTTCATATCCTTAGTTAGAAACACTCCCAGATATTTCATCTTTTTTGGCACTATTATAAAGGGAATAGAGTCCTTTTTTTTTTTTTTTTTTTTTGTACAGACAGAGTCTCACTTTACCACCCTCTGTAGAGTGCCATGATGGCACAGGACTCACAGCAACCTCCAGCTCTTGGGTTTCCACGATTCTCCTGCCTCAGCCTCCTGAGCAGCTGAGACTACAGGTGCCCGCCACAATGCCCAGCTATTTTTTGGTTGCAGTTAAGCCAGGGCTGGGTTTGAACCCACTACCCTCGGTATATGGGGCTGTTGCCCTACTCACTGAGCCACAGGCGCCACCAGGGAATAGAGTCCTTGATTGTGTTTTCCCCTTGACTATTGTTGGTGTATATAAAGGCTACAGATTTGTGAGTGTTAATTTTGTATTCTGAGACATTGCTGTATTCCTTGATCACTACTAGGAGTTTTGTAGTTGATTCCCGGGGGTTTTCCACATATATAATTATATCATCTGTGCAGAGTGATAGTTTGATCTCCTTTGGTCCTATTTGGATCCCCTTAATTGCCTTCTCTTGCCTGTTTGTAATGGCTAAGACTTCCATTACAATGTTAAAAAGCCATGGAGACAGTGGGCACCCTTGCCTGGTTCCTGATCTGAGTGGAAATGATTTCATTTTACTCCATTCAATACGATATTGGCTGTGAGTTTGCTGTAGATGGCCTCTATCATTTAAGAAATATTCCTTCTATACTTATTTTCTTAAGTGTTCTGATCAAGAAAGGATGCTGGATATTGTCAAAAGCTTTTTCTCCATCAATTGAGAGAATAATATGGTCTTTGTTTTTTAATTTGTTTATGTGATTTATTTTATTTACATAAAATAAATTTACCTATATTGAACTATCCTTGGGACCCTGGGATGAAATCCATCTGGTCATGATGTATAATTTGTTTGATGTGTTGTTGGATTCTGTTTGCTAGGATCTCATTGAATATTCTTCCATCAATATTCATTAGAGATATTGGTCTAGAATTTTCTTTTCTTTTGGGGTTTTTTCCTGGTTTGGTTATCAGGGTGATATTTGCTTCATAGAATATGTTGGGAAGTAGTCCTTCTTTTTCTGTGTTTTGGAAAAGGTTAAGTAGTATAGGTACTAGTTACTCTTTAAAGGTTTGGTAGAATTCTGATGTGAAGCCATCTGGTCCCAAGCTTTTCTTTTGGGGAAGATTTCTTATAGTTGATGCTATTTCAGAACTTGTTATAGGCTTGTTCAATATTTCCACTTCTTTCTGGCTAAGTCTTGGAGGGTGGTATGTTTCCAAGTATTGATCTATTCCCTTCAGATTTTCATTCTTCTGAGAATAGAGATTTATGTAATACTCATTAAGGATTTGTTGAATTTCTGAGAAGTCTGTTGTTATTTGGCCTTTATCATTTCTGATTGATGAAAATAGGAATTTTACTCTTCTACTTCTGGTTAGGTTAGCCAATGGTTTATCTATTTTATTGACCTTTTCAAAAAACCAACTTTTTGATTGGTTGATCTGCTGTATGATTCTTTTGTTTTCAATTTGATTTAGTTCTGCTCTAATTTTAGTTATTTCCTTTCTTCTGCTGGGTTTGGGGTTAAATTATTGACTTCCTCTCTTTCTGTTTTTTGAGGAAGGCTTGCAACACTATAAATTTCCCTCTTAGGACTGCCTTTCCTGTATCCCAGAGGTTCTGATTGTTTGTGTCTTCATTATCATTTTGTTCCAAAAATTTGGTAATTTCCTTCTTAATCTCATCTGTGACCCAGCTATCATTCAGCATGAGGTTATTTAGTTTCCATGTTTTGTATGCATATGCAGATTCCTGTTGTTACTGACTTCAACTTTTATTCCATGATGGTCCGAGAAAATACAAGGAATCATTTCAATTCTTTTAAATTTGCTGAGGTTAGACTTGTGACCTAAGATGTGATCAATTTTGGAGGATGATCCATGGGCTGATGAGAAGAATGTGTATTCAGTTTGTTGAGGATAAAATGTTCTATACATGTTTGTTAAAGCCAATTGTTGAATGGTTAAATTTAATTCTAAAATTTCTTTGCTTAGCTTCTTAGTGGAGGATCTATCCAACACTGCCAAAGCAGTGTTAAAATCTGTGACTATTATGGTGCTGGAGGAAATCACATTGCTTATGTCTGTTAGCGTCTCTCTTATAAATTTAGGCACATTCTGGTTGGGTGCATAAATGTTAATAATTGAAATCTCATCATGTTGAGTGTTGCCCTTAACAAATATGAAGTGACCATTCTTATCTTTCCTTACTCATATTGGTTTAAAGCCTATTGTATCTGCGAATAAAATTCCAACACCTGCTTTTTTCTGATCTTCATTTGCCTGAATTATATACGAACATCCCTTCACCTTGAGTCTATGTTTATCTTTTAAGGTAAGGTGACATTCTTGAATGCAGCAGATTTCTGGCCTGAGTTTTTGTATCCAGTCAGCCAACCTGTGCCTCTTTAGAGGGCTATTTAAGCCATTCACATTAATTGAGAGTATTGATAAGCTAGATAGTATTTTGGATATTGAGTTTTCTGAAAGTCCAATGGACATTTTTAATCCTTTCATCACAGTGGAAGTTGGAATTTGATCAAAAGTTTCTAAGTGAGTTTACTTTGGAGGTGGAGGATTGTGCTGTTCATTATGGAGAATAGGTCTGAGAATATCCTGGGGAGCTGGCTTAGTTATGGAAAATTTCTTTAACATGTGCATGTTATTAAAGTATTTAATTTCTCTATCATAGATGAAACTCAGTTTAGCTGGATAGAGGATCCTGGGTTAAACATTTTGTTTAAGGAGATTAAAGGTAGATGATCACTGTCTTCTAGCTTGAAAGGTTTCAGCACAGAGTTCTGCAGTCATTCTAATGTTCTTTCCTTTGTAGGTTATGGGTTTTTTATGTCTGGCTGCTTGCAGAATTTTCTCCTTTGTATTAACTTTGGCAAAGCTAATTATAATGTGCTTATGAAAATTTTTATTTGAGTTGAGTCATGCTGGTGTTTTGAAACTGTCTGCTATCTGAATTTCAGAATCTTTTGGCATGTCTGGAAAATTCACTTTGATTATTTCATAAAGTAAAGCATCTGTATCCTTCACAGCAACCTCATCACCTTCAGGAATTCCTATAAGGTGAATATTAGATCTCTTTGAATTACCCCAGAGCTGAGAGAATGATCTGTTTTTGTTCTCCCCTTTTTTTCCTCTTTCAGCATTTGGGAGCATTCAAAAGCTTTGTCTTCAATTTCAGAGATCCTTTCTTCCACCTGCTCCATTCTTTTACTGAGGGATTCTACTGTATTTCTCAGATCTTTGAGGGCTGAAAGTTCTTGCCTCAATGTGTCAAAATCTTTGGTGATTTTGTTTTTGAATTTGTTGAATTCTTCAGACATCTTTTTAATTACTCATTGAAATTCTAATTCCATCTTTACCTCCGTTCTGTTGATCTTATTTGCTATCCAAATTTTGAACTCGATTTCTGACATCTCAGCCATTTGTTTATGAATGTGATCTTGTGCTGTGTCTGCCATATCGTTCCTTGGGGGAGTGATCTACTCTGATTACTCATGTAGCCAGACTTTTTCCACTGATTCTGCCTCACGATTGTTTTTCACCATTGGCTACATGGGCAGATAAGGTGAAATTGGATTGGGAGTTCCTGGAGTTGTGGTTAATCAGCCCTTTGTCAAGGATCTGGGACTGATGACTGCAGCTTTTTCCCCTATAGCTTTGCAAAGGACCCATACAGTATTTCAGTCTGAGGCTGAGGAAACCTGCTTGATGTGGTGGGGTTAGGTGGCTCTGTCTTATATTCAGCTGGTTCTTGTTCAATCCTAGTGGATCAGTGTGACTCTGTTGAAGTCTTAGCTGTGGAGAAATACAAGCAACCCCCCCACCCCCATGGAAAACAACTAGAAAAGATAAATCAACCCTTCCTGTTATCACACAACCAGGGTACCACCTGAGAGGGTCCTTGTGTGATTGTCCCAGGTTAGGAGTTCCAAACCAATTAACCCAGTCACTACAAACTCTCAAGTGGGAGAGTTTGAAAGGTCTCCAGCAACTAGATAGTGGAGGTCTACTGGCTGCTCAAATTTGGCTCATTTCGGTGCTCTGTGGAGTCAGAAAGGCCCACCTGGTAGCAGAGTTGGACCAGGGAACTGTGTCTCTTTCTCTACTTTGCTCCTCTTTCATGCCCCATCACTGGTGACCCTATAGGGCTGAGGTCCTGCTCCCTCCAATAAGCAGATGTGCCAGGGATTTGTGCCTGTCAGAGTCAAAGGAAGGTTAATGCTCCCACAGCCCAGCCACTACCCTCTGCCACTAGCCAGCTGGGGAAGCTGAGGTCTGTCTTCCTTGGGTACACAATAGCCACTGGCGAGTGTTCCACTTGAACTCAGTCTAATCCCGAGTGTAATAAGTCAGCAAATTCTTTTCTTCTTCAGCCACCGTGCCTTTGTCCAAGCCACTCTGCAGCACCGATATCCCTATAGAGTGAGTTCTGGTTTCCTCTGGCAGTCCTCAGAGTTGGGGAGGTGTCTCTCCAAGATTAGACCCCAGCTGGATTGCTCTATTGTGGCTGAATCTCTGTAGGAAGTGACTCTGCACAGCTCCAAGGCGACTGCCACAGCCAGAGAGTTCTAGCTGTAGGAGCAGATCCAGGAGCATGGGGTGCACAGATCCAGCAGCAGGGCTGGGGATGCTGCATATGGTTCTGGCAGTGCCTGGTGCAGGTGACTTCAGCAAGTAGACTGCTGGGCTCATGACTCTAGCTGGGTGGGGCATAGCATAGAGGCTCCTACAGGGCAGAGTGTGGGGGTGGGACGTGTGACTCTTGGTTCTAGCACAGCAGAGTGGAACACGAGGCTCTGGCCCAGTGGAGCATGGGGCCTTGGTCCAGCAGGGCAGAGGGGCTGCTCATGAGCCTTCTCCCACAGTCTCTATAGGGGTTAGGCTTCTGGTTCATCAGGCAAGGGGGGAAGGGTGGACTGGAAGTTCAGAATGGTAAGGAAAACATTAGTTCAATTTTTCTGCCTGGCAAGGGCATGCTTAGGATCACAACAGGGTCAGTCTGGGGAAGTAGACCCCACTTCTTACATCTCTTGCCCGTGAGGTTAGACAAGAGGTCCTCAGTTCACTGCTCACTTGTAGAAAATCTACAGGAGCAAATGAAGAGGAAAAAAAAAAAAAAAAAGTCCATGACTTTCTTGGGGGAGGGGACAGACACTTTTCCTTTGGGATGAATTTTATACCTGAAGTTTGCTTTCTTGGAGCCGTAGCTTGCCTCAGCAGAGGTGACCTGCAGTTATCACTCTTCTCTCTTGGCTCTGCTCCCAGTCTTCAGCTTAATTGGATACTTTCTGGACATTATCCTTCCCTCTGGATGGGAGCTTCTGTCAGAGGCTGGCTCCAATTAGCCATCTTGGCCCCACCCCCACCCCCATTGAAAGCATTTCTATCTGGTTTGTGGCTTGCAATTCTAGTCTCATATTTATGATGTTAATTAAGGGTTATTTTTTAATATAGCAAATTTATCAATCTTTTAGTGGTTATGAGTTTTTTTGTTTGTTTTTTTTGGTGTGCATGTCTAGTGATTTCTCCGGACATCTGGTGCTCCACACCTTTGGAAACAGAAGACCTAGTGAGGTCTGATACTACCATCCCTTCATGTCTCAGCCAATGAGTCCCCAGTGGAAGGCGTTCACCCCAAAGTAAAATATAGACAAATAGGAGGAAAAGATAATTTATTATAGGTAGGGAGGTGATATGCTCTCATCCTCAAAGTAATCAGACACAATCTCACCTGGAAACCCAGTCAAAAGATATTTTAGAAACGCACTCTAAATAAATGCAGGGAGAATGACTAGCACGTGTCAAGTAACCACCAGGAAGCAGAGATGGTTTTCTAGATGAGAAACTGGACCCAGGAAACCCATTCATTCAGTGAATGTTTGCTGCTGAAACCAAGCAAATTTGAAATACCTTCTTCCACAGCTGTGGCAGCAGAGAACTATCAAGGCAATGGAATGGATATGAAAGTATTCTCATGTTCTCTCACCAGTTGGCCTAAGTTAAATATGGTAAAGCAGGACAGACATTAATCATCTCCCTCCATTGATGTATGTAAACAGCTGTTTTCTTTTTCTATGTTAACTGAGTGGGCTGTGGTTTATGAGAGTGAGGGTACTCTAAGAGTAGGAAACCTGCAGCCTTAAAGCTACATGTGGCCTTCTGGAACATTAAGTGTGCCCTTTTGACTGGATCCAAATTTTAAAGAACAAATTGTTCCCCATCCCTGGGGGGCTAGTCTGATTCCCAACTTCATAATGTTCCATCTCTGCTCCTTCTGAATATCCAGGGGCCAAAGATCTGGTCATTCATCTCTTGCTTCCAGAATTCTCTAAAATGGATTTCAGTAGGATATTAAATTTTCACTTAGACCACACTACACCATGGATCAAAAATTTATACTTTATTTTACCTGCCATTTTACGTTGGATTTTATTGGTGTTCCCCAATATAGCTTAGCTGAAATTACATAGGCTCAAATAACAAAATGAAGTACAGATTTTGTCATGTTTCCCAATATAGATTACCTGAAATTATTTAGGTTAAAATAACAAAATGAACTATGTCCTAAACTTAAACAGTGTAACATTTCCTCCCTTTACTAATTTCCCACTGTTTTTAAATCCTGTTCCCTTTGTAATAATGTAAATTCAAAGGGATTATTGCACAATTTTTTTACTTTCTCAATTTATTGTTTCCCTAGTCTCAGCGAGAAAAATGATAAGATAAAGATAACATGGAAAGAGTAGATTAGAGTAGTTAATACTCTATTATTCTATACTCTATACTCACACTCTATTTTTTTTTATTATAAATATTACATGGACTTAAAAATCTGACAGCTCATCATAACAACTTTCTCATAACTTTCCCTTTATAACATTATGCCATTTCCTTATTAAAATGCAATGCAAAATGAAGCTTTAATAAAGACACTGGCTATACATGCAGTAAAAATAATGCAAGCTATTGAAGAAAGGGGGGAATACAAAGCAATAAATTGAACAGATTATCTTCTGAAATAATCTATGGTAGAAAAATGTATTGAGTAACCCAAATGTCTTTCTATTTAGAATTTTTTTTATATTTCTATTATTTAACAACACTGTTTTCATTTTAAATAAAACTTCCCTAAAATTATCATGAAACTAAATTTATAGGGAGTTAGTTCAGAGAAAAGTGAAGTATCTACTTTTGATGAAAGTTATGTTTAAGCACTATTTTATGTCCTCTGAATAATACCTGGCTTTATCAATAACCAGGAGAATTTAATATGTGGATATCTGTCTCAGAGACATGAGAACTAATTTGAAATGCCTTTAACTTTTTTCTCTGAAACCCCGAAGGTCTAGCCCTTGGAATAAGCTAATAGCTGCTTCTCGCTACAGAAATAGAGAACTGTAAATGTGTTATTTGTGAAAGACACAAGAGCTCTGGAGGCAAATACCCAAGGCAATCTTCATTAAAGAATAAATTCATTTGACTGGTTTGAATAATTTGAATAGCAATGTGCTATCTCTATGTGATCTATTTCAGGCGTGAATGCAGTTCTACTGGGTTGCATAATTTATTTTATCTTATGGAAAATATTTGAAGTTAATACCTCTTGGAATAAGCATTCAAAGTACCATGCTTCTCACACTTGGATAGCAGTCCAGACGCACAGCCTCAGTATCTTTGTATAACCTATTATTTTATTCCTGAATATTAAAGGGCAAAAAAATAAAAAAACTGAAGAAGAAAAAAAATGGAAGTTGTTATTGAGATAGATGCTATTTTTTACTGGGCCTAGAAATAAGAAACATAAATGGTGACTTTGAGATCAGAATGTTCAAAGCTTGGATTCTACAAGCGTTCCCTCACTTTGATACATCTTTAAATCTCCTTCAGTCTTCTCAGCAACACATCTCCAAAACAGGAATGATAAACTCTGCCCTTGCTACTCCATATAAAAATTTTGAGTGTTGAACCAGGTGCAACGTTAAAAGGGCATGATATGTGGTCTATAAAGTTCTGTTTTGTGGTTTGAAAATTAAGTAATTTTTAAAATAATGTCTTTTACTGGTCCCAGTGTCTACAGACTGAGAACTGAATCAAACAAATTGAGGGGCCTTCTTACAATACACCTGCCTCTTCTAGTTGCTCACGCTGCAATAGAGGTGTCACCAGAACACAAGTGTGTCTTCTCACTGTTGAGGCTGGTTGCCCTGTGTTCAAACTCCTGAATTGCTATGGCCAATGCTTCCTTTCCCCAGGGACACAGTACTAGTAAGGTATCTGTTGAAATTATTAAATTATATTAACATCAGCCTAAAAGGAAATGCTAAAAAGTCATTAGTTTTCTTATCTGACAAAAAGCAAATATGTGAAAAGTTGGAAATCTTTTTAGTCATATACTCAGCTATTCAAATGTTTTGTTGTAGCAATTCAAAAGTACATAGCTGTGTGGCTCTCGGAAGTTTCTTTGTGTGCCACATCTTCTTTTCCTAATTCTTTACAAGCAGAATTATCACTCCATTCTCTTTGCTTCTGCAAAACTGCAGAAACCTTGGTTTAAAATGTTACATGGCTTTGGAATGACCTGTTTATGAATCTCCCTTTCCCCAAAGTGAGGAAATGTTTTAAGAGCCCTAAACCATTGTATTGTCAGGACCTCCTTCACTCTTCCTTGTGACTCAGTAGGGCCTTAGGAAACACCGACTTTTCAAAAACTATTGAGTTTTTAACTTTTCTTTAGACCCTTCAGATTTAAGTATACTCTGCAGAGGAAAGGAAAGAGCACTTGAATACATGGGAAAGAATAGAGAAGTTTAGCAAAAGAAAAATTGTATGATTTCGTTTTTCAGAAACCTTGGTAATAATCAAAGACTGTTTAGCTGCTTCAATTTAGTACTGAGCAAATGAGGATTTTCATGCATTGAAGTGGTGCTTTCTATTCATGTGATTACATTTATGAAGGGATATCAGAAAGAAATAGCTTCTCCAACAAAGGGCCCTTATGCAGAGGGGTTCTAGGAGTCTGTTATTAGTTTGACACCCTTGCTGTGTCATCAATGTAAGAACTCAGCTGTAAAACAAGAAACTTTGTTGTGAGAGAAAAGTGACTTTTATTGGTCCAGAAAGCAGAAAAAATCCCCAACCTCTGAAATGGAGAAAAAAAAAAAAAATTTGGGAATAATAGAAAAGAATCTTAATGCCTAAGGAATGATGGGAAGTGAATCGCTTTTAAGAGTCAGCTAAGACTAAGGAGTTGAAAGACCTAAGCTGAAAGGAAATTAGAGAGTTCTGCTCATTTGGCAATGAACTTGAGTTATGGTGAAATGTATACAAATAGTATTTTTGCTGCTGAATCTTTACTCCATTATTTTTTTCCTTTAATAAATGTTAAACAAAAGATTACATTTCCAACCCTCTTAATTGTTAATATACGGAGGTAAATAAAGACAAGTAAATAAGCAGTTCGGATACAGTTAAAAAGTAAGTTATAGAATGAAAATGTATAATAGAACATCTAAGAAGTCTTCTGAAAATAGTTTTCAGAGGTCAGGGTATTCTTTCAGAGGGAAGAGACTTTTAAGCTGTGCAGAAATTAGCCAGGGAAAAAGGATACCAGTAGAAAAATAGGGTTTTTCTGAGAGAAGGATCAAAGTTTTTCCCTATAGAGAATTAAGAGAAAGCATGACGCTTTCCAGGAACTGAAAGTGTGAAATTTAATGTGGTTTGGAGAGGTAAGCAGCAGCATGGAATATACATCACAGGGCCGTTGGGTACCACTACATGACAAAAGTGGGAAGTCAATCACTCTGGCTGTTAGACGTAGTGGAAAAACCAGAGTAAAAATAGGAGACTGCAAGAAATGTTGTTTTAAACCAATTATAAAGTGTTGATGGCATAAATTCTGTGCATTAGTAAGAATACACAAAACTGCAGAAACCAGGAAACCCAGGAAAATTCTGAAGGTTAAACACAATAAAATGTAGTTATTTCTTAAAAGTTTGCAATTAAGACAGGGACAAAGTTAAGGATGATGGCAAATTTTGTGTTGCAAACAAATGAGTGAAGGGATACTTCCTTTGTCTGAAATGGGACCTCTCAAAAAAGTTTTGGTATAGTGGCTTTGGAGGTTACATAATAAGGACTGTAAACTCAGATCAGTAATTCAACATCACTGGCTGTGTCATGTTTACACCTTATATTTCTCTGGTACTTAGAATACTTCCAGTTCCAATTCAGTTTAATGGGTATTTATTGATTTCTTAGACGTCGATGAGTTATCTTGGTAGATGTTATGTGAATCTATAATTAACTATGGTGTGTAGAATGCTGTAGTATTCTGTACTTTCTCATAAAACAAGCAGAAATAAATTCTCAAGATAATAGTAAATATTATTTCAAAAATTCTTTCAGATTAGCTCAAAGAATTACATCTAAAACAGCAGGATAAACAGAGCATTCTAGTTCTCTGTTACAGCAACAAAAATCTTATGGGGATCTTCTAGAATGTCATTTGTTATGAGATAGAATAGAATGTTTAAACATTCTATGAAAGAAAAAAGAAATGTCCTTGAGGAAACATAACAAAGAGAGTTCAGAAGCAGTGTGAACGACTGGCTGTGTGATTGACAACTTTAACATAATGAACTCAGCTGTCTGAAACTTTGCAAGTTATGGCAATTGTAGAAATAAGCCTCTCAGATGTTATCTTCCACAATTAGTATCCAAGCAAAAACACTGAATTATTTTCATTTGTTAAAACAAAAGGCTGGTTTCAAGCAAAGCATCATCTGGCACTTACAGATTTTATAGCACTATCACTTTCTTCTTAAACAGGGAGAAATAGTATTCATCATTTTAATTTGTCTAAGGAGGAATAACTCACTACGGGCTCCTGCTAAGTTTCATACCGAAATAATCGATTATGAGGAACAATTGAAATAATTAATGGTATCCAGATTTTAAATAAGCATTGTAGTTGCAAAGACAAGACCAATAAACTCTCGGTTTTTTTTTTTTTTTTTTTGGCAATTTTGGCCAGGGCTGGGCTTGAACCTGCTACCCCTGGCATATGGGGCTGGCACCCTACTTCTTGAGCCACAGGTGCTGCCCAACCTTCTGGTCTTTTATAGCAGCCCTAGCCTTATGTCCTCAAAGACCATCAGGAGAAGCAGAGGGCTTTGCCAATCCAGGCAATTACAGACTATCAGTGATAATTGCTGCACTCAAATCAGGGATATTCTTAGTCTCTAAACTCATTTGTAGGACCCCAGGGGTCAATTTAAGTTTGGAATCATCAGTTGGGTTTCTTTCATTTGTAGAACCTCTCCCATTTTGTTTAAAATGTGGTTATAGTCAAAGAGTGCTTTTAGAATTTAATTTTGAATTCAGAGATCCTGGACAATTTCCTTTAGGCAAACAATAAGAGTACATGTCTTTTGGGTATAATTATAAAATTAGTTTGACAATAGTCAAATTTATTTTATGTTTAAAAGCTTTGGGTAGTAATTATAACTTGGCATTCATTGTGTTTATTCAAATTTTTATGTCTCAATACTTATTAGTAAAAAAAAAATCTATGGTGAAATTATTTCTACTCAGCTTAACACTCTCTCCACAGTGGGACTTTTTTACTGCAAGAATCTTTAGGTGTAACTAAGTAAATCCCTAGGGTAAGAGTCTTAATTTATCTACGATATTAAAATTCTTTTCTCATTCAATAACATCTAAGTAAATAACAGCTTAGAGTATCTAAGCAAAAAATTCTTTAATCAGAGTACACTTATAAAGATACTACCCTAGTAATTAATAAGTGAATGTCAATTTGAATTTTTAAAATATTTCTCTATAAAAGTATATGTATGTGTCTCTATTAAAAGTTCCCCAATATGATTAACAGCCCCTAGTAGACTGCCAGGTATTGAAAGTTCAGGCCAAGGTTTAAATTGAAATACTTCAAAAGCAAAATAATGATGCAGATTAACATTGGTTCATTATGTAGAAACATGATAATACCACACTAGATCAATGTAAAAAGCGTTTTTACTAATTACAAAATGATATATGTTCACTTTAGAAATTTTTCTAAAGATGCATATGAAAGATAATCAATTTATTCATAAAAGAAGGATAGAAAAGAAGGGAAGAATAATTAAATGAGACTTTTAGGTATATTTGTAATGTTTTATGTTTGAAAGAGAATGGAAGACCTGAAGCTAACAGTAAAATAATTGACATCATTACATCTAGATTGTGGGGACAGAGTGTATTTTCTCTACTTTTGAAATGTTTATAAAATGAAAATAAAATATTTTAAAACACCCATAAATACACCACGTAGTCGGAACTATTCATTTTAGTGTTTAACCTTCCAGCCTTTGTTATGTGAATATCTAAATATGTTTTGCTGTAAATAGGGAATTATAATTTTTGCATTTTTTAAACAATGTATTATACATTTTCATTATAATATATTACACATATAAATACACTAATAAATTATTTTTATCATACTATTCCATTATGTATTTTAGCTATTTTTTAAAAATTATTATTATAAGCTGAGTCAATTGCTGCTACATTGGTTTAAGTATTACCAAAGAGTCCTATAGAAAGTTAGCATCAAATTATATATATGGCATTACCCATTTAAGAATCTATGCCAACACCATGGGTAGAAAGTCTCTCACTACTTTAATATGATCGTTCATTCTTTTTTTCCAAATTAGAATTATGTTTGTTTATCAACAGTTTCAATGAGAAAATTCAATGAGTAACTGTGTTTTAAGGCTACTGAGGATTTGTTTTAATTAGGTATGGTAAGGTAGGCAGACACAATAGTGACTGTCAGGAAGGCAGAAATTTATTGTACTCACAGATTTCCTAGTAATAAGGGGTGACATGGCACATGACGCAGGGCCACAGGGAACTCACCAGGGTCAGTCAGGAGGCGGAGGGAAGGGGAAAATGTGCTCAAGACCTTCTGTGATGGTATACATAGCAGGGAACAGGAAAGGCAGGGTGAACAAACTTAGGCTTGGCGAGTTTGAATAATTATAGCAGGCGTACATGTTGTCCCTAGCTGTCTAGTACCAGGCCTTGGGACAATTAAGACAGATGGATAGTGGCCTAGAGTTCAAATGGGCCTACAGAGGAGGTAGCTCCAGGTGAGGGCTCTGCATTGGTTGGTCTACATTTTAAAGGCAGGCTCCCTCCTGAGTTGTCTACTATATTTAGGAATTAGCTGACAGAGGCTCAGCTAGGCCTCATATCTTAAAAGTATCAGAAAATAAAAAGTCACTGTTAATGTGAATGGGTATTAAATATGCTATTTTTAAAGAATAAGCAGAAGTGAATGAGGTACTTTGAAGGAAAGGAATTAGACCAAAGATAAGATGATTGTAAAACTTATTCATTTATTTATTAGGCATATATTTGTTTTCTACCACAGAGGTATCTTGCTGATATTTAGGTAATATCGTACAAAGTGATTTTAAAACGCCTCTTTTCTATTTCTGTCTTCAAAATGGTAGACATTGAAAGAATTGGAATGTTGTGTGTGGCTTTGAAATAATGGAATCTATTGTCACCACTTTATCCAGCCAAGCATAGTATTGTCTAATTCCTATTGCCCGTGTCTTAGCAGGTTTCTATTACTAAGGTTCCTCATCCCTCATCTTCTGCTTGCATCTGGCCTAATCCTCATCTCTTCTCATCTCTCCTCATTTGTTTGTTTGTATTTTTACTTATTTATTTTAGTGACGGACTCTAGCTGTGTTGTCCACACTGGCCTCAAATTCCTCGGCTCAAGTGATCCTCCAATCTCATACAGCCTTCCATGTAGTTATATCATAGACGTGTTTCTCCACCCCTGACCCTCCCCATTTATATGACACGCATATACTCTCTAAATGCAGTGCATAAAATTGTTTTTTTGTTTTGTTTTTTTTTTATTGTTAAATCATAGCTGTGTACATTAGTGCAATCGCCTGTATCCATTCTAAGATGCACCATAGATGTGGCCCCACCCATTACCCTCCCTCTACCAAAACCTCCCCCCTCCATTACCCTTCCTTGGCCCTTTCCCCATAGTCTTGTGCTATAGTTGGGTTATAGCCTTCATGTGAAAGCTATAATTTAGCTTCATGGTAGGGCTGAGTACATTGGATACTTTTTCTTCCATTCCTGAGACACTTTGCTAAGAAGAA